>JADRCH010000016.1:18067367-18122459 GCA_019843965.1 Rhynchomys soricoides
CTGCCTCTGCCTCTGCCTCTGCCTCTGCCTCTGCCTCTGCCTCTGCCTCTGCCTCTGCCTCTGCCTCTGCCTTCTGAGTGCTGAGATTAGAAATGGCAGGCTTTGGGGCTGGAGTGATAGTTCAGTGATTGGGAGCACTGACTGCTCTTCTAGAGGACCCAGGATGAATTCCCAGTGCCCACATGGCAGCTTACAACTGTCTGTAACTGCAAGATCTAACACCCTCACAGAGACAGACATTCAAGCAAAACACCAATGCACATAAAATTAAAAAAATAGCAGGCGTCTAACTTTTCTGGGGCTAGGACAACAGATTAGGTCTAACTCAGATCTTAACTGCAGTAGCCGGCACTATTGTCTGAAACACTAATTCCACATTGTTTTGAATAAGGCTTTTCTGGTAAATGATTACGGCTATGAGCCAGCACTAATCTCAGGGCAGCAAGACTGTTATCTGACCCACCTGTCCAGTGAAGCCATCACCAGCCACATGAATCTAGTGACACGGGTAGTTAAGACTGAGATGTGCTTTAAGTGTAAAATATACAACAGACTCCAAAGACTCAGCACAAAAACAATATGGAAACTAGTGTATGTTTTGTATTTGATTACATGCTAAAATAATATTATGGTATATCTTGGGTTAGTAAAATAAGTATTCAAATTATTTAAATGAAGCTGGGCATGCTGACACATGCCTATAATCCCAGGACTTAGAGAGCTACAGTAGAAAAATCAAGAACTTAAGAACAAGCTGGAGATGTAACTCAGCTGTAGTGTTTGCCTAGCACAGCATATATGAAAGCCCGAGGTCCCATCCCCAGAACCTCAAATAATCCCAGCACTTTGGAGACAGAGGCAAGAGGGTAAGAAGTTTAAAGTCATCCTCAGCTATGTAGCTTAGCTGCTCAAGACTAGCATGACCCTGTCTCAAAACAAGCCAGACACCGGACAGTGTCATCTCAGCACCCAGGAGGGGTACAGGCAGGAGGAACACAATTCTGAAGCCACTCTGGTCTTCACAGCAAGCTCCTATGTCAAACAACCTAAGCAAGGCCAGTAGGCCTTGATGGGCAGGAGCATTTGTGAAAGCCTGAGGCCTGAGTTTGAGTCCCAGAACCCACAGTAGGAGACAAATGAGTCTTCAAAGTTGTCCTCTGAAGTTGGGCATGTGACACACACCCTTTATCCTGGTGTTGGAGGCAGAGGCAGGTGGATTTCTGAGTTTGAGGCCCAGTCTGGCCTACAGAGTGAGCTCCAGGACAGCCAGGGCTACACAGAGAGACCCTGTCTCAGGGGTGGAGTAGAAAACTGACCTGTGACCTCCACACACGCCGGGGCATAAGCATACCCACAGACACACATCACACACATGCACACAATAACAACACCTTTTGTTTAGATTCTATTACATTAATCTCTCCAGTTTATTTCCCTTCAGTGTGACTGGTAGGAACTCCACCTTAAACACGTGGTTCAAGCTACAGTTCGGGGTGTTCTGTATTTTGTTTTCTGGAGATGCTGAAAATGGAGCCCAGAGTCCTGTACATCTGAGGCAAGTTCTCCTCACACATTTCAACTAGATGCTCAGCCTCTGACTCCTTATGGAGTAACATCACCTGCACGGGCAGACACACTGAGGGACTTTCCAGAAGGCTGGGCTGCACTCAGGCCCAGCTATTCTTCTAACTAATCTGTTCGGGGCTTATCACCTTACACTCCATTCAGCATCATGAAAATCAGCAAAGTGGAATACCTGAAACTCTGACGCACTGCTCCGCAGCTGGCTCACATTAGGAAGGGATCCCCCGTGGTACTGGGTAAGGCGCAGTTGCTGAAGCTTCTGAAACTGAACCTGGAGACAGAGGGAGTGTGAGAATGTTCACGATTGTTCAGCAAAATCTCAAAGGCACCCAAATACAGTATCTTATAGAATGCTTCAGAGACAAAACTCTTAGGCAGGAGGAAGATTGTGGGAGGGGTAACCAGGAGAGGGGCAGTGCGCAGGATGTAAAGTAAATACATAAAAAAATAAAATTAAATAATAAAAAAAGGAAGGTGAATTTTGTGAAACAAGCCTGGAAAGCTTATGTAAATAGATGAGCTGCTTTAAAGGCATGAGCTCTAGAATTACAGTCTAAGTTAAATACATCGGTCTTGTAAATGAACATAATATATGTTGATATGCATCAGACAGTGTTGCTGGTGAATCCTCCCAATTTGTATATCAGAACACATTCCCAGATATACTCTGAGGTATGGATTACTAATAAAAATGATTCACATTTGTCTTTCCAAAAAACCAAACAAAAATCTTGGTTTTGATTTATTTTTCTACTTAAGTGCCCACAACCTTCAGGTTTCCAGAGCTTTCTGGGTTCTGTTTCGTTTGGGTCTGGTTTTGAGACATGGTCTTGAACAATCCAGGATGGCTTCAACCTCACTCTGTGGCCAAGGATCCTGATCCTTCTGTCTAACTCTTAGGTGGTGAGGTTACAGGCATGTCCACCACAGCCTATCTTCCTTCTGTTTTTTAAATTTATTAGTTTTAGAAAGAATTTATGAATATTCCAAATGTCCTGTACACCATGATATGAAAGCATGCCGACACAATCTTTAACAATAAAAGACTTTCTTAAAGAAAATTAAGCTACTATCTAAAAACCAAAGTCACTGTTTCCTTTCTTCTCTACAGGCTCCCGGTCTCCATAAACACTTACATGTCATAACTATGTACAAGGGGTCACAGCATAGACAGAACTTGCTGGAAGGTTGGTTGGCTGTTTCTCTTTCTCTCTCTCTCTCTCTCTCTCTCTCTCTCTCTCTCTCTCTCTCTCTCCAGCTGGAAGCCTCATGTAGTCAGGCTGGCCTCAAACAATGTACCAGAGGCAGGCCTTGAACCCCTGATACTCCCTTCCCCTCTACCTCCCCCTCTCTCCCATCACCACCTCTCTTCTCCCTGTCCTGGGATAACAAGTATGCACTGCAACACTCAAGCAACATAGCATCTTGCATGCATGGCATGCACACACACACACAATGATTGTTTTTAATGGCTGTAAAACATTTCCTTTCCTGAAATCATTATAACTTATTCTAAGGAATGATTATTAAATCTCTAGGCTTATTAAACGAGACCACAGCTGGCCGATGAGATGACTTCATGGAGTGAAGAACTTGCCACCAAGCCACGATGACCTGAGTGTGATCTCAGGATCACAGGGTGGATTTATATGAACTCGGTCCGTATAATTCCTACAGGGAAGAAGGGTCACAGTGAGGTTCCTGAGAGGGACTTCTGCCCTTCCATTACTTGGTTCTCTAATTACAAAATAATGAAATAATAAATTTAAAATAATAATTAAAAAATGTACCAGACCTGAGCCCTAAGGGTAGAGCAGGTATTGCCCTCAGATACTTGGTCCAATTCACCCCTAGCTTCCTCTACAACGCAGGGAGGTTGCCCTGCCTGCATTTACAGACCTGAGGACACTGAGAAGTTCAATGTCCTGCCCAAACCAAATCACAGCTACCATGCTCTTCTCCTGTTCTCCATTTCCCCTGAAAGATCATACTGCTTATTATTATTATTATTAATTATTATTATCATTATTATTTAAAATATCAAATCATGTAGCAGCTGGAGTGATGACTCAGCAGTTAAGACAGTGAATTGCTCTTACAGAGGATCTAGGCTCGGTTCCCAGCACCCACATCAGGCAGCTCACAACCATCCTATAATTTCAGTTCTAGGGCCTCCAAGAGCACTTGCACACACATCTGCACATAAACTCACAAAGGCACACATACACATAAAATTTTAAAAGTATTTGCTAAAATCTATTTAATACAATGTAAATACTATTAAGGTATGGTAATAAGTATGGAAATTATGACAAGAAAAATTCATTGACCAAGCTACTGACAGTCTGATTTACTGCTATTTACTATGAAAACTTTCAGATACACAAAAATTAGAAATGACAGATGAGACCCATCATCCATCTATCCTCAGCTTCTGTGATCACCTACTGAGCCTGGCTCACTGCCTCCTCCACCACCCTTGGCACTCAGAGAGAAATCCCAGATAGGATAATATTCCTTAATTTAATATGCATATTCAAAAAGTAAGCGCATGTGACTATTTGTATGTTTTAAAGCCCGTGAGTGTTTTTAACTTCATTATAACCCCAGTACTTGATCTCTTAAACTGCTGTACAGGGAGACACGTTAATTGTATGTTATAATATATCAATCAAAACTCAGATCTCAGAGTCAAACTTGAAGACTCAGTATGCTATCTCTGCCCGCCTATGAGCCAAGTTTAAGAGTAAAGTCGGGGGCTGGAGAGATGGCTCAGTGGTTAAGAGCATTGACTGCTCTTCCAGAGGTCCTGAGTTCAAATCCCAGCAACCACATGGTGGCTCACAACCATCTGTAATGGGATCTGATGCCCTCTTCTGGTGTGTCTGAAGAGAGCTACAGTATACTCATCATATATATAAAATAAAAAAATAAATCTTTAAAAAAAAAAAAAAAGAGTAAAGCCAGCTTCCCATTAATATTCTGAATGCACTTACTAGAGTCATTTGACTCGAAGTCCTTAAAATGCTCAGACAAGATTCTTGATCGCCTTCATCTAAAGCCTTTCGTTCCTTCTCCAAAGAATCACTCAGTCCACCTATTCATTTATTTATAAAATCTTAATTGTGCGTTACATTCCATGCCAGGCACAAGCTTACAAAGTTGCTCCCTTCTGAGAGTTCCCACAAAGGCTTCAGCCCTTACCCATCAGCCTTGACACATCAGCAGGCTCAATTCTACAGCTAGCTAGGGACCTGTCTTCAACTGAACTTCAGGCGCTCTTCAAGGACCTCACAACAGCCCTCCCTCTGGAGGCGCCTAGTTCCACAGCCTTCAGAGACCAGAGCCAGCTCTCATGTGGTTAGCCAAGTCATCCCCCGCCCTTCACAACAGATATGAGGATGAAGGAAAAAAATGTGTGGCGTTATGTGAACCATGGAGACCTGGACGAGCTCCCTGGCTTCAATTTCTCCGCTACCTCTAAAACCTTTCGGTTATTTTGACACTTTCCTCTTTTGAAATTTTGAATCATTAAACTGGAAAGAAACTTGAGCCTGAATTTAGCACCTCCATGTTTACAGACGATGAAAAGAAAGACTAAACTACAACCAGACTAAGGCAGAAGTCGAAGGCTGGCAGCCTGTGAGGAGCTCTGACTCGGGCAGCATTACTACATAAAATCCAGATTTCTAACTTTCTTATCTGAAAGAACAAGCAACATTAAACTTGTGTGTGTGTGTGTGTGTGTGCGCGCGCGCGCGCGCGCGCGCGCGATCAAGAACATGAGTGTGAAAAGAAGTCAGAAGGTGATTTATCAAAGAAAGTTGGTTATCTCCCTCCCCCATGGGTCCGGGGGACTGGATTCAAGACAGGAGGCTGATAGTACCTTTACCGGCAGAGCCAGTTTATTAACCCTAAACTCACATTCCTGCATGACAACACCGCCTGCTCTTCCCCCAGGGCCTAAATTGTCCAGTTTGCCCCAGGCCTCCATACACCCTGTTACCCACGGCTGTGGTAAGAATTAGCTACCATTTGCCATCTATTGCTGGCCCTTCCATTCATCTTCCTTACTTACCTCACCCAGTAGTAGTTGGTAGCAAAATTTGGCCTAAGGCCAGATACTTCAGTAAAATTTCTTCTAATGACTGTATAAATGAGATAGAAGTCACGCTAATTCTTTTCTGGAAAAGTCTCACAGTGGTCAACACAATCCTAATCAAAACCCCATCAGGGAGCTGGGAGTACAGTGGCAGAGCACAGCTTAGCAAACCACAGGCCCTGGACTCAAGCTCCAGCACCAAATAAAAACAAAAATTATAAAAAGTCCAGCCAGAGCCTGGCAGTGGTGGTACATGCCTTTAATCCCAGCACTTGGGAGGCAGAGGCAGGCGGATTTCTGAGTTTGAGGCCAGCTTGGTCTACAGAGTGAGTTCCAGGACAGCCAGGGCTACACAGAGAAACCCAGTCTCAAAAAACAAAACAAAACAAAAAAAAGGACAGCCAGGCTTGCTTCTATAGATTGACATGATAATTCTAAAATTTATGTAAGTGCAAATGACCCAACTTCTCAGGAGAAAGTTTTAAAATATTTATTTTATTTTGAATTCTGTATATATGTGTGTATCTGTCTAGGGGAATGTATATGCTTGAGTGCAGGTGCCTACAAAGTCCAAAAGATGACAGGATCCTCTGGAGCTCGAGTGGTGGCCAGTTATTAGCTATGGATTCTGGGAACCAAACACGGGTCCTCTGAAAGAGCAAAACAGGCACTGCTCTTAGCCATTGAGCCATCTCTCCAGGAGTAATTTTTTTGTTGTTGTTTGTTTGTTTTGTTTTTTTGAGACAGGGTTTCTCTGTGTAGCCCTGGCTGTCCTGGAACTCACTCTGTAGACCAGGCTGGCCTCAAATTCAGAAATCCGCCTGCCTCTGCCTCCCAAGTGCTGGGATTAAAGGGGTGCACCACCACTGCCCTGCTTCCAGGAGTAATTTTTAAGAAGGGCTAACTTTCAAGACTTAATAGCTTTAAGGTCTTTTATAATGCTATAGTCACCCAATGTGCTACTGTGAAAGGATTTAGGGGGAGGGAGTGGCTGAGAGGTAGGACATTGTCAGGCATGTGAGAATTCTTAGCTTCAGGAGGTGGAGCTTCCCAGGAGGTGGGGGAGGAGAAAAGATCAGTAAATGTGATAGAGAGAACAAAAATAGACAGACAGACAGACAGATACACACACACACACACACACACACACACACCCCTACCTTTACAAAGAGGAAAGGTTTGGAGTGTATAGATCTCAATGTGACACCTGGACTCAGGTCCTAGCTCTGCCCTTACCAGCCTTGTAAAGACATTTCTCTAAGCCTAGGTTTACTCATCCCCCAAATAGTGGAAAATCCAGACAGATAAACCATGAGGTCATGTTGAAGACTGCCTGAGAAAAGAAGTGAAGAGACCAGTGTGCTTGGCACAGAGAGCCATCAGGTCTAACCTGAGCCTGGTTTTCCCAGGCTTTCCCTCTACTCTTGGCTCAAAGGCTTCACCATTCTACAGCACACCTTTGTTTGTTTGAACAGAAAGCCAGCAAATGACCAGAGCTGGGGGTGTGCCTCAGGGGAGAGGGCTCGCCTACGTGCTGGAGGCCCTGGAGTCCAGTCCTTAGTGTGGTTTAAACTAGACCAGGTGGGACACACCTGTGATCCTAGCACTCTAGAGGCAGGGGGGGCAGCCGGAGTTCAAGGTCATTTTTGACTGCATAGTGAGTTTGAGGCCACTATTAAGGGTATGTGAGACCTTGAGTCTTTAAAAAAGGAAAACAAAACAAAAAAAACCCCACAACAACAAAACAACAAAAGGAAAACAATGGCTTTCTCCAACTATTCAAGGCAAGTCCACACTTATGGGGGTCATGCTGAGTATATCCTGAGATGTGTCAATATTAATCACCCTTCACAGCCAAGCACCCTGAAGTTTCCCACACACACCCCCTCTTCCCAGCCATCTTCCCATGTCTCACAATCCACCTTGCACCCAGCCAGCATCCTGAACACGCAGTAGTAACTCACGGCCTGCACACTAGAGCGAAGGGCGTGTCCTTACCGCAGCGACAGTGCTGGCTCAGCTGGTGGACACCACCTCCTCCTCACTGGACTCCTGGCTCTTCTCCTACTGTTCTAAATGCTCTTTAGCCTTCTGTGATTGCACCTCCTCCCCTACCATCCCTTCAAATGTCAGGGGCTCTTTGGCTTCTGGGCCCTATTCACACTTCACTTTATAGCAGGGGGACAAAGTCAAGTAGATATAAGGGAAGCTAAGTCACTAAAGCAACCTGGAGCATCCTGAGGCACGCCAGAGCAATGGCGGGGACTGTGGCAAACAATGACTCAGCAAAGAAAGGCACTTTGCTGTCCAGGCCTCAGGACTCACATGGTGGAAGGAGACTCTGACCTACACACACACACACACACACACACACACACACCACACGGTGCGTGCTTATGCTGCTCGGAGAGAGAGAAGTCAAGAGTACTTCCTGCTCTTGCAGAGGACCCAGGTTTGGTTCCCAGCACCCCCATGACAACTCACAACTAGCCCTAACTCCAGTTGCAGGCTCTCCTGCACCCTCTTCTGGCCTATGTGAGCACCAGATACCCATGTAGTACACTTTCATATATGCAGGCAAAAACTCACATACATAAAATAAAAACAAATATTTTTAATGAAAAAGAAAGAAATGTGAGGATGCTGCTAAAGATTTCATTTTCTAAAATCTAGAGTCTAGACTTTAATATACAATCCCAATGGTCATTACTGGCCCTTATTAAACAGATGTAAGCATACACACACACACAGAGATATAGACAGACACACATAGACATAGACATAGGCATAGATACACACACACATACAGACATAGACACACACACACACACACACACACACACACACATTTTGGGAAAACAAAATAAAAATATGTCAGAGAGCCAAAAATAGGGTGTAGGCCACCAGTCAGTTTGTAGTTTGTGGAGGTGGAGGGTCATTTGTTTTAAATAGGGTAAGCTGACCTCAAATACCCCATGTAGCTGAGAATGACCTTACACTTCTCATCCTCCTGCCTCAACTTCCCAGGTGCTAGGATTCCTGGTATGAGCCCTAATATATCTTCTGGGGATCAAACTCAGGCCTTGGAGCACTCGATGCAAACACCCTACCAACTGAGCTACACTCCCCTCCCTGTAGTATGTAGTCTCAAAATTCTTCCTAAGCATCAAATCTCCTGTGGCTAAACTCCAAAGAGCCTCAAATAGGAGGGAGACCTAGCCTTCCCTCCTGAGGCCTAAGTCCACAGAGACAATAGCCTGCTGGAATATGCTTCCATAGGCTCAGAAGCTCCTCAGACTCAGCCTCTCTCACAAGCCCACCCTGCTCCTACCAGAGTGTCATCCATCTAGAACCCTGACAAGCTTAAAGGCTGGGAATCATCTCCATCTCTCCCTCTCACCTTGCTGGAATCTCCAAAGCTCCTCACACTTTGTGAGCATCAACCTGTTCACGCTAGTCAAGGCCACCAAGCCCTGCCAGAGCTTGCTGTACAGCCCCAGAACACTTTCTCCACTTTGGCCTCCTTTTAGATTCTGGCTAGAGGGATCCTTAAGATGCAAATCCACCCAGGATCAACCTTTCCAATGGCCTACTATTGCTCTAGGATCAGCTCCCAAATCCCACATCTACAACTTGATCCTTGTGGCGTCCCCAGCACTTCAAATCTCTCTCCTGATTGTCCTGCTGGACCATCGTAGACTCTGCCGGAGGAAGCACACTCCCTTTCCACACATATCCCCAAATTCTCTGCCTACACCTACTGATCCTTCAGAGTTTCAGAAATGGCAAAGACGCATACCCAGAGCCCCAGCTACTTCCGTTTTATCACACTCATCTAAATGGGTCTTTACTTCTTAACTGTCTTCCTCCCTGGATCTTAACACCCATCAGCAAGCACTGTTGCTTGCTCACTACAACATCCCAAATAACCATAGCAACCCCAACCCCAGGCACACACTACAGACACAGTACTTGGTGAGCACACTAAGAAGACTGTCAAACGCCCGTCACACATGTATCAAAACAGCCTATTAACTATAGTGGTAGCATCCAACTTACCAACAGCAGACGTGAATCAAAACACAGCAGCTGTTCCCAGGCTGACCTGCCTCCTCTCTCCTCCCTCCCCTTACCAGGAGATCCCAGTCAGGTACCACAGTGGACAAGTCCTCCTGGTACTCCCTTCTCCAGACTGTCTCTCTGCTAGCTGGGCATGGTGGTGTACACCTTTACGCTTAACACTCAGGAGGCAAAGGCAGGAGAATCTCTTGAGTTCAAGGCCAGTCTGGTCTACAGAGAAAGTTCCAGGACAGCACCAAAGCTACACAGAGAAACCCTGTCCTGAAAAAACAAAACCAACCAACCAAACAAGACTTTTTACACTGTTTCCTGATGAAGCTGAAACACTAAAGCTGGAAAGAAAAAATTCTCCAAAATCCAAAATGTGGTTCTCAACCTTCCTAACACAGCAACCTTGTAATACAATTCCTCATGTTGTGGTCACCCCAACCATAAAAGCACTTCATTGCTACTTCATAACCGTAACTGTGCCACTGTTATGAATTGTAATGTAAAGCTCTGATCAGCCACCCCCTGTGTGATTCGTGACCTACATCTCGAGAACCAGTGATCTAGAGCCTCCTATCTACCTGGCAAGTAGTGTTCAAGTCAGTCTTAAAAGACTGGCTGTGATTACACTGAGCAGTTGAAACTCAACACAGGCTGAGAAGAAATGGTATCTAGATCAGTTGCAGTGCCTGCCCATCAATTAACATGCCTGCTGTAAGCAGTAAGGAAAGTCAGAATACTAGCCACCCGATTACGCCCTATGAACTAGATGGACTATTCTCCAAATGGGAGTATACTCGCATTTGAGGACCCAGGAGTTCTTTATGGGAAGTGTTTCATTCTGTGACTTCTTTGGGGAAATAATCCTTTAAAATACTAAATAAGCAAAAATACCAGAGCACACTCAGTGTTGTCACGAGTGTCTGTTTGGACACAATGGGACCCATTGGTCAAGGAGAAAGCACAGGCCAAACTAACATGCAAATGACTCCCTGTCCTAGGTACAGGGCAAAGCGACATAAGTTTGTAGTAATTAGCAGAAATAGCAACTGGATTAGCCTATAAGCCACAGTTGATCGGGATCATTATATTCAACATATCACACAGACAACCCAAGTTTGGTGCATCAAAATAGCATTCCTCATACTTCATGAAACTTTACTTGGATTTATTGAATTTGTAATCTTGAGTTTGTTACACACATAAATGTTTTGGTTTTTGACGGTATCAAAGCTCTACCTAATGAATTTTATACACAAGATTATGTGCAAACACACATACATAAAATCAAAATTATATGAACGCTAAGGATCTGTGAGGGCTTTTTTGTTTTTAAAAATCTGAACTAGGTATGATGGTGTTCGCCTGTAATCCCAGCATTTATGAACTAAGGAAAAGGGGTGTCGGGCTAGAAGCCAGCTGGGCTACAGAGTGTAACCTTGTCTCATAAGAATAAAATTAATCTGTACATTACTCATGACCTCAGCACAAAGGATGATTTAAAGGGGGCCTCAAAAATCGCATGAGCGACTGGATCATAGAGCGCATGCGTGTGCGCGTAAAGTATGCCTCCTAACATCACAACACAGGCCTTACGATAATCCACGGCTTTTACCCACATCTCTTCGGTGTGTCCTAAGCTTGTCAAGCTCAAGTCTAACAGAGGTCACAAAATATAAAGGCCTGTAGATGCCAAGTGGTAAGCAGTAAAATTGCTCAGGGCATTTTTTCCTTGAAATCTTCAACCTTCTGTGTCTGTATCTATTTGTATTCTGTATCTATCACTTATCTCTCCATATATATATATATATATATATATGGATATATACCCACATATCTATATCTATCCATATATCTATCCATATTTATACATATATGTGTATATACACACACACATATATATATATATCTTCAGTGCATCGAGAATGAAAGCTCAGAAAGCAGTTCACTTTGCCCTTACTACACCAAAAGATAACATTATGTAAACATGAGAATGGTCTCAGTGTAGGTGACCATAACAGTGAATGGTGTAAATTGTATTATAGCAAAATAGAGTTCATATTCCACTTGAGGGTGGTAACACTCAAGACTGTTTCCAGGTCTCTTAATTTTTAAAGTAAGTCAATTTAGTTTATGTTATGAATTTATGTTAGTTTAGCTTATGTTTAAAAAAAAACCAAAAAGACAAAAAACAAAACCTCCCAATTTAAACCCTGGCAACAGATTTTTAAGCCCCAAACACTATGGTGGCCAAAATATAGTACGTCTGCACCTCGGGAAGCAGGGAAACAACCAGCTTGCAATCGGCTCCCAGTTTCCTTGCAGCTCCCTCCCCCCCCATCTTCACAGCCTCCCCCATCTGACGATGTGCCTTCAAGGCCAGCACTCAAAATCCTCAAGGCTGCCCACTCACGTTGACCCTCTGCTGTCTGCAGACACTCCTGCTTGTCTCCATCCCCTGCCGTCCGCTCCAGTTGTCTAGCCTCCCGGGTGTTTGTCCCGACTCGAACTTACTCATTCCTCTGGGTCCCTCCTCAGTGACCATCTGCGCTAGGCAACTTGTCAGTTCTCACTAAATATCTGATGCTGAACAAATGCACCGGACCACGTAAAGCACCTTCAAGAGGAGAAAGTGGGAAAGCCACGGAATCACATCATGGTACCAAGGCCCCCTGCCACTTGGGGGCCAGCCGTCGATTCACTTGTGCGTGCACCGAGCCTCGGGGAAGATGTGCGACCCTCTGACCCCCGAGGCCTTCCACGCCGACAGTCAAGGGCTCGCTGGCCGTGGGTGTCCACGGAAAAGCCGCACCGCCCGAACTAGGCGCGCCTCGGTCCTGCCTCCGAGCTGCAGCTGCGTGCGATTTCCTCTCGGGGTCATCCTCCCGCTTAGGCCGCCCGGCCCCGCTGCCTGCCTCCCCCGGCTCGGCCGTCTCCAGCTCACCGCACCGAAGGCCCGTCCACCGAGATCGCAAGCCGCATTTGGTGTCGCCAGGCCGGCCAGAACCGAGGCCGCGGCCGCCCCAGCCCCGCTCCCCCCCATTCCGCGGCCCCCGCCGGGCCCCGCCGCTGCCGCCTCGGCCCACGACCTCTCCCCCGCCTCGCGGACCCGCCCGCACCGCCCGCGCCGGCCCCAGAGCTCACCCGGGACAGGGTGAGGTCGGTCATGAGCTGCTCGAAGGCCCGTGTCTCCTCGGCCTGCCGCTGCGTGTGCAGCGCGATCTTCTCACTGAACTTCCGCGGGTTGGCGCTGCCCGAGCCGGGCGAGGCGGCCATGGCGCGCGCCCCGCGCTAGCGGACTAGGCAGACGGCAGGCGCGGGGTTCCGAAGCTCGGCCCACCCGGTCAGTCCGCAGGCCGCCCAAGCCGCCGCCCGAAGCCTGTCCTCCGGCGCGACCCGGCAGAGGAGCCGCCGCGGCCCCAGAGCCAGCGAGCGGCCAGGAGCGCGCGGAGGTCCGCCCCCGCGCGCCGGCCCCGCCCTCGGCGCGGCCCGCCCGGCCTCCGGGCCCCGAAGCCCGGCCTCCGGCGAGCCGACCGAGGACTCACAGCCCACGGTCCCCAGCCTGCTTCGGGACTTCTCACACCTACATCCCGTCAGCAAAGCTAAGCCGCGCCAATGTGCGAGAGCCGCTGGGTACCACTGCCCACATCCCCCAGTGTGGCTATGTACATGTGCGTGCAGGTACCCAAGATTATCACACTGGTCTAGGAACCAAACACGGGTCCTCTGCGAGAGCCGAGAGCTGTATATATACTCTTCCTGAGCCATCTCTTCAGTCCTTTCAACTTCGCTGTTTTAAAACAGTCAGTTGCCTCATCAGGTTTCCCCCTTTTCAGCCCAGAAGCTGCTTCTAACATAATTGTACACCAAGATGTCCTGGAGAGTGTTGAGCATGACTGTGTTTTGTAAATTAGGACGTATTAAAGACATGTGGAGAAGTACAGAAAATAACATTTATAACGCCCACGCACCTCATGATTAAACCATCAAAACATTTTTGCAGGGCCTGGGGATGGTGTTCAGCTGTAGAGCGCTTGTATCAAGCCCTAGGCCCTTGGGTTTGATTCCAGCACTGCAAATAAAATTTAAAAGGCATTTGGGGGCCAGCTATATGACTCATGTGGAAAGAGATAACTGACTCCTGAAAATTGTCCTTTGACCTCCACACGCAGGCTGTGACAAGCACATACCTAAACACACAACATGCACAATAAAAAAGTCATTTTGCTTCATATGCTTGGAGTTTATAAAAAAAAGCCCCACCTCATTCTTCCTTGTCTCCATAAAAAGTAACTATGTTGATGATGATGTCTACCATTACTGTTCATATTTTTCAAAATTAACATATACTGATTATGCTGTTCTTGCTTTTATTGTGTATGATTTATTAATCCAGTTACTATATGTGGGATAGGAAGTTTTATGTTTAAAATTTACACGAAAATTAGTCTGGGTATTATGGCAAGTGCCTGTAATCCCAGCAGTTGGGAGGAAGAGGCAGGAGGATCAGTAGTTTAAGGTTCTCTTTGGCTACATACTGAGAACAAAGGCAGCCCTGATTATATGAGGCCCTTATCTCAAAAACAAAACCAAAAATAATTTATAGGCATGCTGTGCAACTTTTGTATTTCTTGTGATTGTTTTATATGTGTTGACTTTTTTTTACATTTATTCATGTAGTGTGTGTAAATATGTGTGTGTGTGAATATGTATCTGTGTGTGTGTGCTCACATCTGACAAGTTGACTTGGTGGCAGCCAGAGGACAACTTGCAGAAGTCAGTTCTCTGCTTCTACCATTCAGGTCCCCTGCATCTAACTCAGGTTGGTGGCAGGCACCTTTACTGACTGAGCCAGCTCACCTGTCCCTAAATTGTTTTGTTATAATTAGGCTTATGTGTCTGTTGTATGTGTCCTATCCACTATGTTTTCTTCTTGTTTTATATTTCTTAATTTTTGTATGTATATGTGGGTGCTTGCATGGGGTTACTGCAGGATCTGTGTGTAGGAATCCTTGGTAGCCAGAAGGTGGCCTTAGATCCCCTGGAGCAGGAGTTACAGATGGTTGCTTGTGAGCTACCATGTGGGTGCTGGGAACTAAACCCTGACCCTTTGCAAGAGCAGTAAATGCTCCTAATCACTGAGCCACCCCTCCAGCCCATCCATGCTTTTTCTTTACATACTACTTTCTGCTTTTATGCCATATTGAGTTCAGTTTCACACAACTGGGCCAAACTGGACATGGTGTCATACACCTGAGATCTCAGTACCTGGAGTGTGGAAGCAGGAAGACTACAAGTTAAAGGTTATTCTGGGCCACCTTGTCTTTCTTTGAGACAGTGAAACTCTGCCTCGGAAAAAAAAAGCAAGTGCAAACAGGCTAGAGAGACTGGAGAGACAGTTCAGTGGGTAAGGGCACTTGCTACTCTTTGAGAGGACCTGAGGTTGGTACCCCACACCCACATTGGGCATTCACAGCCACCTGGAACTCTGTCTCCAGGGGATATGATAACTTTACTTCCACAGGCACCTGCACCCATGTGTGCATGCCCACACAGAGGCACATAGATACATGATTAAATATAATCAAAATAAATCTTAAAAAAAAGAAAAAGCCTGGCATGGTGGCACACACCATAAATAGCGGTACTGGGGAAGCAAAGGCAGTTGAGTCTCTGTGAGTCTGAGGCCAGCCTGGTCTACAGAGTGAGTCAGCCCCTCTTCCCCACCCTCTTAACAAACAAACAAAGACAACCAAATAAAGTAGGAACTTCTAGCTGGTTCAAGTAATAAAGGAGTTGCTGAAAACCCTATTTGGAGGGCTGTTAACAGACTCTGATACGGAGCTCCTGGCTGCAGAAATGAGGCAGCAAAGGAACCACTTCCTCTCTTGAGATCGGAAGCCAGCTGGGAAAGCTGTCACTACACTAAGCTACATGTAGCAGCTCCAAAAACACACAGGAGGGGGACTGTTCCCCACCCACAGTTTCATTTTTCCAAGGTTTCAATTACACTCCACCAACCACAGTCTAAAAATATTAAGTGGGACATTCCAAAAAAATTAATAATTCATGAGTTGTACATTGCTTGCCAATCTGAGCAGCATGCTGAAATTTTATGTCATCTCACAACGGGAGGGAGGTATCCACTGGGCCGGCATAACCATGCCCTGCAGACCACCTGCATGTTTGGTCACTTAGTAGTGTCCCTGGTAGCGGATCAACTACCATAATAATATGCTTTCTTCACCTTTATTTCACCTAATAAAAAGCTCCAGCTGGGGGCCACCAAGGTGGCTCAGTGAGTAAAGGCACTGCCACCAGGCCTGACATCCTGAGTCTGATCCGTGGGATCCACATGCAAGAAGGACAGACCCAACTCTTCAAAGCTGTCCTCTGACCTTCACACACACACACACACGCACGGATACACACTAAATAACAATGTTCTAATAATAATTAATAAGCCCCAGCAGGGTGCCTGCAAGATTCACCAGTGGGTAAAACGCTTGGTCTGACAGCTGCAGAACTGACTGGCTCCTAAAAGATACTCTCTGACATCCCCGTGAGCACAGTAAGTAGGATGAAACTAAGAATAAATCCCTAGGGACTCGAGAGATGGCTCAGTGGTTAAGAACTTGTAGAGGACCCCAAATTTAGTTCCCAGCACCCAAGTCAGGTGGCTCGAAACTGGCTATATCCAGCTCAAGGGGATCAAGGTCTCAGGCGTTGCCAGGCATCTGTACTCATAAGTACATACCCACATGCATAATTTAAAGACAGAATCTTTAAGGGGGAATAAAAGCCCTGCCTGGTCACGGTGGCGCACATCTATAATCTCAGCATTTGGGAGGTGGGATGCAGAAGTCCAAGGCCCATCTAAGGTGCCTGGCCAGCTTGAGAGCAGCTTGGATTGCATGAGACCCTGTCCCCGGGTAGGGGGTGGGCACAAAGAGAAAGCCCAGGAATTGTGATGCTGGCGTTTCAGATGCACCAAACACAAGTCATAACGTGGTTTGTCTTTTTTTTTTTTTAAATGTGAAAAGGTAGAAGTTCTTAAGAGCGGGGAGGAGTGTGCTGAAGCTGCTAAGAGCTGAGATACCAATGATAGAGGAGAACGTATTCGGAGGACTCAGTACTACTGCCTGAAGTTCATGCATCCACGGGTGGACGCCATAGGGGAGCGACTCCTGCCCGGTCACGGTCAGAGCCCACGACTCCTGCCCGGTCATGGTGAGAACCCACGACTCCTGCCTGGTCGATTTCTGCCCCGTCACAGAACCCACGACGAGAGCTCCGTCCACCACTGTACCATCCCTGCAGAGACAGCACACACCTACTCGTTTCTGTTCTCTTTTCCTTTTTACTGTTTTGTTTTAATTTGTTTATGTATGCACTCACATGCACACAAGCACAAGGAAAGGATATTGGATCCCTGGAAACTCAACTTATAGGCAGCTGTACTGCCTGACTGGGAACTGAACTCTGGTCCTCTGCAAGAGCAGCAAGTAATTACTGAGTCATCTTTCCAACCTCCAATTTACTAATCTTATAGGATAAAAGAAATAACTAGAAGGGGCAAAATTGTGGCCAGAATCCTAACTGCAAGGTCATCTAGGAAACATGATTCTAACTTTTCAGCCTTTGCCATCCTGAAGGACACTGGGGTAGGTCCAAAATGCACTGCCCCCATCAGCCTAAGCACAGCACCAGCAGCTGTCAAATACTTAAAAGTGCGTTCGCTAGATGTCTAGTCTTCTCATACTTAACTTGTATAATTTTCTTCAGTGAATGCAGTGTCTTGCATGTGATGGGCAAGTCTCTACCGCTCAGCCATACCACCTTAAATCTAAATCCAGAAAATAAATTGTTTGGAATTACTAGGAGTAAGTATAGAGATTTATAACTTTAGAAAGTCATTTCCACTGAGAATGACCCTGTAAACTTGCTGTCTACGCCAGGTTTGACCTTACAGACTGTTAATTTTCTCTTATCGAAAAAGATGCTTCACTATTTTAGGCCCACTTTTTACAGGTTTTCTCTGCTTCATTTTTCCAATGCAGCCAAATTATCACATTTGATAAATCAGTATTAAGTATTCACAGAGTATACTATGGTTTTACTTTGGTATATAGTTAGGGATGGAGTTAAAATTTTTCCTCCTGAGGGGTTTCCCAGTAAGCCCTACAACCTAAGTCTAGCCCCTACACAAGTGCCGAGGCACACACATACACACACACTAAATAAATAAGTAAATAAATAAATAATAAATAAATGTAATGAAATATGCATGGGGGCTGGAGAGATGGTTCAGGGGCTAAGAGCAGTGGCTGCTCTTTCAGAGGACCAGGGTTCAATTCCCAGCACCCACAGGAGGCTTACAATCATCTGCAAGGCCAGTCACTCCCAGGGGATCTGACACCCTCTTCTGGCCTCAAGTGGTACACAGACATATAACCCAGAGCTGTACACATTTTATTAATATATTGTTAATATCTTAATAATTAATTAACTTTTTCTCTCACAAGAAAAATAATGCCTCCTGAACTCTGGGGTGTAGCTCAATAGGTAAAGTGCTCTCCTGGCATGCATGAAACCCTGGGTTCAATCCCAGCACTGCATAAAACCACTTGTGGTGGCACAGGTCTGTAATCCCAGCACTAAGGATGTAAGAAGATCAGAGGTTCAAGGCCATCCTCAACTACATTGGAGTTCCAGGACAGTCAGGGCTACAAGTGAGATACTGTCTTAAAAAAACAAACCTCAACCAACATACACACACACACACACACACACACACACACACACACAAGTACACTTCACACAGTCTCCCTTAAAAACAGGCTTGCTCACAAGACTGCATTCTGTCCAATAGGCCATTATTTAAGCAGAAAGAAAAATGACTTCCCTTCTGTCTCCTCTCTTCTCTCCTTCTTCCTTTCCTCTTACTGTCTGGAATGAGGACTTGATGATAAGAATGGAAGCAGCTGTCTTGGACCAATGGGTGAAAGGGTTGGTTTGAGGATGACACAGAACAGACAGCAGAGAGGCCTGGCTCCCTAGCACCAGGGAACCACATGTGAACCCTTGGCAGCTTCAGGACCACTAGTTCAGAGGTGATTGTTTAAATTCCTGATATGTTAGCCTTTGTTAAATAGACCAGGTACTGAACCAGGGCTTGTAGTTATTAAAGAGGGGTGTGTGTGTGTGTGTGTGCGCGCATGTGTAAATATAAAGACTCCTGGGAAATTTTATCTTCTGCTTTACACATTTCTTTTTTTTTTCCCTTAAGATTTATGTATTTGTTTTATGTATCTGAGTACTCTGTAGCTGTCTTCAGACACACCAGAAGAGGGCATCAGATCCCATTACAGATGGCTGTGAGCCACCATGTGGTTGCTGAGAATTGAACTCAGTACATCTGGAAGAGCAGTCAGTGCTCTTAACCGCTGAACCATATCTCCAGCCCATACACATTTCTAAGATATCTATATTTTATTTTTTGAAATAAGGTTTGATGTAGCTCAGGCTATGTGGCCCAGGATTACCTTGAACTTCTGACCCTCCTACCTCTTTCTCCAGTTACTGGCATTGCAGACATGCACTGTCACATCTTACACTTCGGGTTTTTTTAGACATTGTGCATTCATCTGTACATAACGCTGGGTTTCAGAAAGACGGTTTCTCTCAAGTATATCATGTACTTTGGTTATATTCCTTCCCTGTTGTTCTTCCTCCCCCTCCCCATAGCTGGACTTTATGGACTTTTTACTTGTTTATTATTATGTACTTCTTGTTCGGGGCCATGGCATGTGTGGAAGTCATCTAACATCTTGTGGAAGTCAGTTCTCTCCTTCCACCATGGATGTCCCAGGGATTGAACTCTGCTTGTCAGCCTTACCAACAAACCCCTTCGTTCACTGAGCCACCCCAAAGCCCCATTGTAACCACACTGCCTCTCACCTGGCCTCTGTTCCCAGAATAACTACTCTGAGAATAATCATTTATTAATAACTGCTTAGGCCACACACTTTGGCTTATTCCCCAACTGGTTCTTAACTTTTATCTTCCACATGGCTGATTACCTCTCCTCAGCTTCATGTGACCATCTTCATGATCAGCTTTCTGGGGCAAATCTCCTGCCTGACTCTTTCCCAGAATTCCTCTCTCTCCCTGCCAGATGTCCCATCTTCTAATCCTGCCTCAGCTTTTTTATTGATTAGTGATGCTTCCATACAGCATAGAAGAGCTTTTCTCTACACCTATTATTGGCTTTTTGAGACAGGGTCTCAAGTATCTGAGGCTGGACTCCCAACCCATTATGTAGCCAAGGATGATCTTGAACTGATGTGTCTGCCTCCACCTCCCAACTGCTGGGATTACGGATGAGCACAGACACACACAGTTTTTATGGCACTGGGAGCACTTTCTGTATGCTAGGCAAGCACAATACCAACTGGGCTACAGCCCCAGTGCTCTGTGTCCTTTTTTGCTTAGTTCAATGATTGTTACTTTGTAAGTAATCTCTATCTTTTCTTTGGTACAGGGATAACAGATATTTTTCAACTCAATCATTCTTTGGTTTTTGTTTTATCTTAAAATGCCTGCTCTCTAGCAAAGCCATCTTTGGAATAAGTCCTTAATCTTACCATGTTTGTTATCCTGACTCCCAACACGATACTCTGCCTCCACCTCTTCCCCTCCCCTCCCCCACCTTCCCCTTTCTTCCTGCTTGCCCCCCCTTTTTTGTTGCTCATTTACTTACTTACTCATTTATTTATTTAATGTGTATAAGTTTTCCTCCCTTTTATGTATCATACCACCGGCATGTTGTGCCTGCAGAGTCCAGAAGAGAGTCTTAGAATTCCTGAGACTGGATTTATAGAGCGTTGCTGGGCAGCACGTAGGTGCTGGGAACCAAATCCAGGTCCTCTGCAAGAGCAGCCAGTGCTCTTAACTACCCAGTCATCTCTCCAGCCCCCTTCTTTTTTTCTTGTGTGTGTACACATGTATGGTTGTTCCTGTATATGTGGGCGTACATGTGTGTGAGTGAGCCTGTGGAGGTCAGAGGTCACCCAGGTGTTTTCTTACCAGATAAACGCTATCGACTGAGCTTCGTGCTGGCCTTTCTGCTCTCCCCAACCACCACCTTTGATAGTTGTTTCTCTGTCAACAATCTTATCTACATTGGGTTACTTCGCAGTTTTGTTACTTTTTGCCAGGACACAGATCTTAGAATTTAGAAAAACTTAAATCTAAGGAGCTTGTTTACTAAAAAGCATATTTTAATCTGAAGATCTTGTTGTCTCAGACTGGATCTCTCACTGGGACCTGGAACTTCCTGATTAGGCTAGAGTGGCTGGCTAGTCAGCCCCAGGGATCTGGCTGTCTCTGCTTCCAGCTCCAGAGCTTGGGATTAGAAGCACAGGGGCACACCCTGCTTTGTTGCTGTTGAACCAGGGTACAGGGATTGAGCCCAGGTCCTCTTGTTTGTGCTTCAAGCACTTAAAAGACCAGACTGTCTCTTCAATGCCAGCATCTCTCTGCCCTTGGTCCAGATTCTCAGATCTTACATAGACTCCGGGCAAGCAAGATAGTTCAGTGGGTAAAGGCACAGCCATCAAGCCTGACAACCTGAGTTTCATCCCTGGGACCCAGAAGGTGGAAGAAGAGACCTAACTTTCCCAAGTTGTCCTCCCTAGGCGAATCCTGCACATACACTAAAGAAAGTAACTTCAGGTTAAGGAAAGGTCACTTTCCCACAGTTCAGTTCTCTGAGAAACTCCCACCTCCCTCTGGAAGTCACAGACCAGGAGGAGAACAGTTCCAGCTTTACCATCTGCCTTCCTCATCTCTTCTTCTGAAAAGAACAGCTGCCACCAATGAGCTTCCTCACTGTCCCTTTCCCACTTAAAGAACGCAGTCTTTGGCGGTGAAGGTGTGTGACCACCTTCTGATTTCCTGAGAGCTGCAGATGCAGAGTCGGCCTTTTATAGATGTTATTATTTAATTCACGTCACACTTCCCTTTCTGTGAGCCAGGCAATGCCTCTAGAGCTTGCAGCCACCATTGGAGCTGTGTGTATCTGTAGGAATGTGGTTTCCTCCTGCAACAAAGGGAGGTTGAGTAAGTTTATCAAGCGAGCGCCCCTCCCTCCCCAGGCCTGGGGATTGCACCTAGGGCAACACTCTACCACAAGTATACATTTTTTTATATTTTCATATGAAAATTATTTTCTAGGAAGCAAAAGACAAAGTTCAAGAACAAAGGCTATACTTGTGTTGTTGTTGTTGTTGTTGTTGTTTGTGTATCTGTGTGCTTGTGCATGTAAGTGTTTGGGGGGGTCCAAAAGAGGGCATCAGATCCCCACGGCCGAAGTGACAGCTGATTGTGGAGCTGCCCATTGTAAGTGCTGAGAACTGAATTCTGCTCCTTCACAAGAGCAAAATGCTCCTAACCATTAAGTCTCCCAAAGGCTATTTTACTGTTTGTTTGAGGTAGAGTCTCATTTATCCTAGGCTGGGCTGGAACTCACTTCTGAGGGTGACCTTGAACTACCGATCCTTCACAACAGGCCTATGCCACCACATCTCATCTGTATGGTGCTGGGGACTGAGCCAAGGACTCTACCTTCTGAGAAACACCCCAGCTCAGCTTGGTTGACTTGAGTGCACACATGTGTGTGCTCATAGTGGGGACTGAACCCAAGGCCTTCTGCATGCTGAGCTAGCCAGAACAAACGTTCCTTCTAGAAGCTTACCATAAAACTGCAGCTTGGGGTCTAAAGTTCTACACAAACTTAAGATCCAAGTGCACACGTTTCTCTTTTTTGTCTGACAATACTTACCATTTACAGACAGCCTACAGTATGTCCTAGCTTCTTCCACTCTGGTGTTGGAGCAGCCCCTCCATCAAAGTGCCCCCTGCTGACAGCTCATGAGGTTTTGGAAAGAGTCAGAAGCTAGAACTGTGTGGGAACAGAAAAGTCCGAGGAAGGCTGAGCTACCTGGAGTGCAGTGGGCCTCAGGAGAGTTCCATCTCAGCTTTCCCCACATTTTAATTGTTGTCTTTGTTCCTTATTTATTTATTTTAGCTAGAGGATGATTTTATTAAAGTTTGAGGGGAAACAGTACGGCCTGTGTGCTGTAAATGCAGGCAGCCGTTGGGAGGAGCGAGTATGGAAAGAGGAAGATAGTCGTGCCTTTGAGTTGGTGGCAAAGAGAGCAGGTAGATTAGCGATGGAAGTCAGAGAGCAGCTGCCAGGAAGCAATAGGAGGTCCTCAGAGAAAGGGAGAAAGCCCAGAGTATAGGACAAGCACGATAAGGATTTGGACAGGTATTCAAAGAAGGAAGAGAAAATCAAAGTTTGGGGACTAGAAGAATGGCTCAGTCCTGAGCACGCACTGCTCTTGCAGATAGTTCAGTTCTTAGGTCAGGACACCTGCCTGCAACCCCAGCTCCAGAGGATCCCATGCTCTCTTCTGACATCCTGGGGTAACTGTACACATACATCCCCCCGCCCCTGCCCACAGATGCACATGCACACACATAACTAAAGGTAAAAATAAGTCTTTCTAAAAATATCAGAGCCTCTTATGCATTAAACTTCTGTGTGGGGTGATGGAACATTGTGCTTCCCAACCTGCTCTGTAATAGAAGAGAGAAATGCTAGTTGGCTCAAGAACCCAGGACCCATTGTTCCTCTTACAAGGGCCAGCAAATAGTTCTAATTCCTAAACATGCCCAGCACTCACCCACCTCCTTCCATCCCAGCACCCAGTGCAGGCCACCAAACCTCGCCCTAATTGAGACCTTAATTGGTCCTCTTGTGTATCCTTCAGGAAACAGGTGCCATACTCAGATGGAGTCATTTGCAGAGAAGTTAATTAAGAAGCAAGGAGGAGCTTAGAGATAACATGGTTCCCCCAGGGGCTAGTTACAGCAAGAAGCTTGAGGCCCAAGGGGTCGTGTGGAGAGATTGTTTACTGCCCTGGGGAGAAGTTAGTGTTTGGAAGAGCTGCCCTGGATAGAAAGAGGAGCCAGTTCACTGTGACCCAGCAGAGCAAATTCTGTCCTCTCCGATCTCCTAGTAATGTGTCTCATTGGCCAAGCTCAGTCAGAAGCTCCAAGGGGAGAGTGGGGGCTGTCCAAGTACAGCCTGTGAGGTGGCTTCCCAAGGCACAAGAGAGGGGAGGTTGGGAACTGGATCCTGGGGCTACAGAGACCTGGAACAACGGGTCTCTAATCTAGCGTCCCAACCTGCATCCCCTCCCCCCTCCTTTCCCCCACTGAGCTAAGTCTCTGAGCCTTTCTTGTGCTTTGAACTCATTGATCGATCCACACCACCCTCAGAAGGGACTCCGTGTACAGCACTAGCTCTGGAGAGATTGTCTGCACATGTGTGTGTACAAGTATGGAGGTACCTGAAGAGGACAGAGAAGGCATCAAATCCTCTCACTCGTTACTTTTAAAAGATGCTGGTGGGGGAAGAGCCTCAGTGGTTAAGAGCCTTTGCTGTTCTAGAGGACCCCAGTTTGGCTCCTGTAATACATTATCAGTGATCGACCTCTCTCTCTCTCTCTCTCTCTCTCTCTCTCTCACACACACACACACACACACACACAGGCACATAAATAAAAATAAAAAGCTAGGATGGTCAAGGTGGCAGAGGCAGGTGGATTTCTGAGTTCAAGACCAAGCTAGCCAGACACAGTAAGTAAGACTATATCTAAAAATATAAATACAATAAGTTTTTTTTTAAAAAGGAATTTTTTTGGTTTGTTTTTTGTTTTTGTTTGCTTGTTTTGTTTGTTTGTTTTGAGACAGGATTTCTTTATGTAGCCCTGGCTGTCCTGGAACTCACTATATACACCAGCCTGTCCTCGAACTCACAGAGATCCACCTGCCTCTGTCTCCTGAGTGCTGACACTAAAGGCCTCCGCATCCTCCACCACCACCACTCAAAAAAGAATTCTGAATTCTAATATTGTTTAACTCCTTTTATTTTTTGTTTTGTTTTTGTTTTTTTGAGACAGGGTTTCTCTGTGTAGCCCTGGCTGTCCTGGAACTCACTCTGTAGACCAGGCTGGCCTCGAACTCAGAAATCTACCTGCCTCTGTCTCCCAAGTGCTGAGATTAAAGGCATGCACCACCACTGCCCGACTGTTTAACTCCTAATAAGAAATCTAGTCAGCCAGTGTCTTGGCACACACCTTTAATCCCAGCACTCAGGAGGTAGAGGCAGCAGATCTCTGTGAGTTCAAGGCCAGCTGGTCTACAAAGTGAGAGTGTCAGGACATACGGGGCTACATAGTAAGACTCTTTGTTTTTGTCTTAAAATAAAACAAGAACAAAACTCAACCAAACAGAAACCTATGCAGTCAATCGCTTCTTGGCTTTTTGGCTAAGATGATGTGAAAAAGTGGAGTTGGTCTTCATGAAGAGTTCTTTTCTCATGGTGCTGTGGATCATACCCAGGGCTTCACATGGGTAAGTGGCTGTTCTACCACTGAGGTCCACGAGGCGGCAACTGGACTGGGAAGCTTCATGATGAGTGAGTCAAGCTGGCAGCACCCACATCCAATGCTCAGTGTTTCTGTTACCAGAAGATAAGTCTCTGATGTGCTCAGGGGAATTCTCAAAGATTCTTGCCAGAAGGTTGAAACTGAGTGACACGCAAAGGTGGTATAAACAATCCAGGATGGGATTCTATGTCGAGGTTCACCACCAGATACTCGTGAGGAAAAGAACCTGATCACAGAATTCATAGAGAGGAGGATTTCAGAAGCTTATCAAATTAGATGTGAGGCGTGATCTTTTTTGGCAAACATACAAACATAGAGATGTTATAAAATGTATGAGAAGGAAATTTAAATTTAAACACTGGTTGTGTGTGTGTGTGTGTGTGTGTGTGTGTGGTATGTTTGTTAGAGGGTGTGTCCACATACCCACGGAGACCAGAAGTCATCATAAGGTTGTTGCCCCTCATTTGCTCTCCACCTTTTATTTTTTAAGACAGTCTCTCACTGAACTTTTCAGTCCACTGATTCAGCTACATTGTGTGGGGTTACAGGCACATCCTGCCATGTCTGGTTCCGGGGAGCTGAATTGGAGTGCTCATGCTTGCTTGGCAGTCACCCTACCAGCTGGACGGTTTCTCAGACTGTGTCTAGTGTTTTAGTTATTTTAGATCTGATGATACTGAAGAGATTCTTGCTTACTTTTGTTCATCTCTTTTCCTTATCAGTAAGAGCTGCTGGGTAGCTTGCTGTGGGGAGTTGTCCTGCTGAAGTCCAAGGTGGTGAGCAGCACCCTTGGGCTCTGCCCACTAGATGCCAGGAGCACTCCTCATTAACTTCCAGACTTGGCAAAACATCTGCTGGAAAGTAAGATTGCTCCCGTTGAGAATCTATGTCAGAGACACATCCTAAATATTTATATATCAAGGACTGCCAAAATAACCATGGGGGTGGGGCTAACTGAAACTAGTTTGACATGACTGGGTACTGACAGCGTTTGAAGCCAGATGGTGGCCATATGGGGATTTATTAAACTGTTCCTTCTTGTACTTCATAGTTTCCATAATCAAGTTTCAAAATTGTAATGCAGAATTGTCTTGGTGAGGGTTTCTGTTGCTGTGGTGAGATGCCATGACTGAAGCAGGTTAGGGAGGAAGAGTTTATTTGGCTTGCCCTTCCACTTCACAGTTCATCATCGAAGGAAGTCAAGACAGGAACTCAAGCAGGGTAGAAACCTGGAGTCAGGAGCTGATGCAGAAGCCATGGGGGTGGAGTGTGGCTTACTGGCTTGCTCTCCATGGCTTGCTAAACCTTTCTTATAGAACTCAGATCACCAGGCCAAGAGTAGCACCACGCACAAAGGACTGGGCCCTCCCACATCAATTACTAATTAAGAACATGATCCACAAATTTGCCTTCAGCTGGATTTTATAGAAGTATTTTCTCAGTTGAAGCTTCCTCTTCAGAGGATTCTACCTTGTGTCAAGCTGACATAAGACCAGCCAGCACAAGAGTATTGTTTCTATTTCCCAAAGCATCATTAGCATATTGGATTGTACAAACTATCAAGGGCTATAATTAATATTATCTTGAGAATCTTGACAAAACCCCCTGTGTAGCTCCCAGGTCCTACCTAATGTAATGACTGGATTATAAATCCTTTCCAAAGCAGGTAACGTTATTTTGTACCAAACATTTTCTGGGTGGAGGTAGAGTTGAGGATAGAATCCAGGGCCTTGAGTATGTCAGGTAAGCAGCCTTCAGTAGGAACCTCCCCAGTGGAACTGATGGGGCCTAGGGACCTAGAGAGAGGGCTTGGCAGTTAAAAACACTCGCTACATTCCTGATGGTGCTGGTGCACACCTTTAATTCCAGCACTCGGGAGGCAGAGGCAGGCAGATCTGTGTGAGTTTGAGGCCAGCCTGGTCTTCAGAGTGAGTCCCAGGACAGCCAGGGCTACACAGAGAAACCCTATCTCGAAAAACAAAACAAAACAAACAAGAACTCTCACAGAAGACTTAAGTTTAGGTGGCAGCATCCATGTCTGGAAGTAACTCCAGCTTCAGGGGATAGATCCTGTGCCCTCTTCTGGTCTCCATGGGTACTTGCACACTCATGCATATAAATAAAAAATATTTTCAAAAAACAATCTTTAAAAATTGGTGGAATATAATCAGATTATTATTTCTATTATAAGCCATTGAGATTTTTTTAAAAAATAGAACTAAGGAGTCTCAGAGAACCTTCACTGATCTCAAGAAATTAGTTTCAGATAGCTTTCTGAATTGTTAAAACTGTCTCCTTTGGGCTGTAGAGATGGCTCAGTGGTTAAGAGCACTGGCTGCTCTTCCAGAGGTCCTGAGTTCAATTCCCAGCAGCCACATGGTGGCTCATAACCATCCGATGTCCTCTTCTGGCATGGAGTTGTACATGTACTCATACATAAAATAAACCTTAAAAAACCAAAAGAACAAACCTTTGTCCTTTGGCTCTTGCCTGCCATTGTAATCAACATATTTACCACATCTCCCACACCTTTCAGAATCAAGTATTCCCTGCCCATGAAACAAAAGCAAAATTGTGTCACTCCCCAGTGGATTTGGATAAAAATTGGTAACAAAGTGAGGTACAACTCCAAGTAGACACTGTGGGGGTGTAGGGCCAATTCTCAGCTCAGCTGTTGTGCTGAGTCACAGCCAACCCTACCAGAGGGGGCTAAAAGTTTCTGCATCTGGAGATTTGTACATTTAACTGGAATTCTGATCTGCTTTTAATCTGCTTTACAGTGAGTTGCTTGGTTCAGCTATAACTAAAAATGAAAATGTTTCTGTGACCAAAGATGCAGTAACAACAGTGGTAAGATGCAATGACTTCTCTGGCTGACTTAATAATTTCATGATCACACACACACACACACACACACACACACACACACTAATTTTAAAAACCCATTTATTTACTTGTGTTATGACATGGCACACATGTGAGGGTCACAGCACAGCTTTTGTAACTTGGATTCTCCCTCCATCATGTGGGTCCTGAGGCTCAAACTAAGGCCATTAATTAGGCTTGGAGGAAGGTGCCTGTACCAGCTCAGCCATCTTGCCAACCCTGTTTTGTTGTTGTTACAAGTAGCTGACAAAATAATTAAAAATAAGACATACTTTTAGTCAGGCATCATGGGCAGACCCCTAACTCCAGCTACTTGAGTGACCGAGGCAAGCAGATCCTAAGTCCAAAGCCTGCCGAGGCTATAGAACAAGTTCAAGGCTACCATGAGCAACTTAGTGAAATCCTGTCTCAAAATAAAAACTGTTTAAATAAATAATAAATAATATGTTTGGCTTATATATTGCATATACACACACATACATGTTTGGTTTTTTGAAAACAAGGTCTCACTATGTATCCCTGGCTGTCCTAGAATTCACCGTAGATCAGGCTGGTCTCGAACTCACAAAGATCCTGCCTGCCTCTACCTTCTGAGTGCCAGGATTAAAGGCCAATGCCACCGCACCTGGCTAATAAATAATTTTTAAGGGGCTAGAGATATAGTTCAATAGTAAGAGTGTTTGCCTACCATGCTCTTAGGCCCTGGGTTCACTCTCTCGCATCATAAAAAATTATTAGGAAAAAAATGCCATGAAAGGTGCAGAGTAGAGACAGGAGTTTAGAGCCCTGGCGTCACTTGGTAGTAGGACGCGGGCCCTGAGTTCTAGCCCCAGCACTGCAAACAAGAAAACAAAACCCATGAGTTTCAAGAGAGGAACAAAAAGGATTTAAAATTTCCCCAGAGTTTCATTTATGTGCCTTTCAAAATGTATGATATGGTGGAACACATCTTTAATATCATTATTGACGAAGCAAAGGCAGGCAGATCTGAGTTTCAAATCAGCCAGCACGCACAGTGAAACCCTATATTAAGACAATAACAAAACACAACAATCAAGACCCCGTTAATACCTGTATACAGCATTTGTTACTTCGAAATCCACAACACACTGGCAATTATAAACTTGTAGTGGGCATTGAACCCAGGGTCATATGCATGCTAGGCAAGAGTTCTATGACTGAGTTACACCCCCAGCCCTCACACTTTGCAATTTAAGTATAAACACTTGGAAGTGAGCTGAGCATGGTGGCCCACATCTGTAATCCCATCGCCATGTAGAGGCGGGGCAGATGATCTGAGTTCAAGCTGTCCTTGGCAACATGAATTCAATGCTAACTTGTGCTACTTGAGACCATCTAAAACCAACCAACAAAAACAAACCACCTGTCAAACTTGAAATGAAAACGTATGAGAGAAGATATGAGTTTTCCCAAAATCTATTTAGGGTTAAATTGGTGGCGGGGGTGTGGGGTGATCTCTACCATTCTTGGGATGGCTGTCAGCTGAGAGGGATGACCTTCATTTTGACTAGTCAGCTCCATGGCGACTTCACTGACTGGATTTGGAATCGCCTAGAGACCCAGCTCTGAGTATGTCTTGTTTTTCTTTATTTCATGTGTGTGTTTTGCCTGCCTCTATGTCTGTATACCAGATGCTTGTCTGCTGCTTGTGGGGCCAGAAGAGGGCATTGGATCCTTTGGAACTAGAGCTACAGTTGGTTGTAAGCTGTCATCTGTGTACTGGGAATGGAATCCAAGTCCTTTGCAAGAGCAGCAAGTGCTCTTAGGTGCTGAGCCATCTCTTCTTCTGAATTTGACTTTGAGTTTCCAGAGAGATTTAACTGATGGAAGACCCACCCTGGGGTCTGGCAGGACCTCTCCATGGTCTGAAGTCCTGGACAAAATAAAAGGGGGAAAGGAAATTCCCTTCTCTCCTTCCTGGTTGGCACCACCGACCTCACTGCTCCAGGCTGCTGTGCCTTCTCTGCTATGGTGCACTGCACTCCCCTCAACTATGAGCCAAAATAAACCCTTCCTCTCTCTAGTTGCCTTCAGTCAGGTCACTGCAAGGAGTTAAAGAGCCTGCCTGCCAGTCTAGTTCTCTGTACTTAATGATTCCCATTTCTAACCCCCCTTGACTTCTTTGCAGAACAGTATAGAGCCCAGGCTAACAACTTCATATTCCATAACCAGCCTGTCCAAAGACACCATGTATCTCAGAATGAGAAAGCTGTGGCTCAGAGCATGTGTGTGTTCCATAAGCCCCGTCAAGAAAGCCATATTCTGACCATGACATTCTTCCTTAGGGGGTCGCTGCAGCCACTCACAGAAACCATCCCAGCTTGTCACTTAAGTTTCCTTTAGGATTATTCTGTTTCTATCAAATTGCCACTGACTTAAGACATCTGGCTAGTAAACACACACAGTGAGATAGAGACATGAATTCTTGTGTAAGGTTGTAGGAGCATTGATGTACATGTGCTCTGGCACTCCTGTGATGCAAGAGGACTGTTAGGTGCCAGTCCTTACCTTCCACCCTTTTTTTTTTTTTTTTTTTTTTTTTTTGAGACAGGGTTTCTCTGTGTAGCCCTGGCTGTCCTGGAACTCACTGTGTAGACTGGGCTGGCCTCAAACTCAGAAATCCGCCTGTCTCTGCCTCCCAAGTGCTGGGACTAAAGGCTTGCACCACCACTGTCCAGCTTTACCTTCCACCTTAAGACAGGGTCTTTTATTACCTGGTGTGCCACACTCACTGGCCCTCCAGCTTTTGGATTCTCCTGTCCCCATCCTGTCTCACCAAATTAGACATGTGCTACTGTGCCAACTCTTAAGTGAATTCTGGGATATGAACTCACGCTGTACCATGGTGCTTCTTACACGCTGAGCCATTTCCCCTGCATCATTCCCAGCTCCCAGTTTTTTTTTCTTTTTTTTTTTTCTGCAATTGCTGACTTTTCCATATCCAACTTACCCTAGTCACTTCTGGTGACTTACATGTGACAGAAGCCCCTGAGAAACACTCTCCATGAATGCTTAACAAATGTTGTTCTTTTCCTTAAGTAATATAAAGGGCAATTTTAAACCTTCATGTTTTAGCCAATCACAATTCCATGGCAACAGTCTGTCCCTCACTACATTTCTTTTCTCTCTCTCTCTCTTTTTTTTTTTTTTTTTTTTTTGAGACGGGGCTCCTCTGTGTAGCCTTGGTTGTCCTGGAACTCTGTAGACCACCTGGCCTCAAACCCTGCCTGTCTTTGCCTCCTGAGTGCTGGGATTAAAGGCGTGCACCATCATGTCTGACTCCTCACTGTATTTCTTTTTTTCTTTAAATCTTTTTTAAAAATTTTTATTTTATGTATATGAGTACACTGAAGCTCTCTTCAGACACACCAGAAGAGGGCATCGGATCCCATGACAGATGGTTGTGAGTCACCATGTGGTTGCTGGGAATTGAACTCAGGACATCTAAAAGAGCTGCCAGTGCTCTAACTACTGAGCCATCTCTCCAGCCCCCTCACTGTAATTCTTATGCTACATTAAGCATAATACACTTTAAAAGGCTAAACACCATGTTAAAACTAGTCCATAATTGGGGGCTGGAGAGATGGCTCAGTAGTTAGAGCACTGGCAGCTCTTTTAGATGTCCTGGGTTCAATTCCCAGCAACCACATGATGGCTCACAACCATCTGTCATGGGATCCGATGCCCTCTTCTGACACGCAGGTGTATGAGCACTCATATATATATATAAAATACATTTTTTTTTTAAAGTCCATAATCAGTGAGCTGTTAAACCCAACAACCTGAATTTAACCCCTACAAGGTGGAAGCAGAGAGCTGACTCCCAAGTTGTCCTCTGACCTCCATACCCACCCGATAAATAAAATTTAAAGACAGTCTGTGATCCAAAGGCAGGCTTGCCTTGCTCTTCTTTTTAAGACTACAAAGGAGGGGTGATTTAATCTTACTCTAGTTAACACCCTCTAACAGGAACTGCTAACAATGAAACCAAGAAAAATAAACACAAACAGGAACAAATGACCTTTTATTTCATACGAAGATACAAAGGCAATTGTGTGTAGCAACAGTCTGGCGGCCAGTCCAAATTCTTGGGAGGAAGTAAATTCATAGTAAATGTCATGATGGCTGATCGGAGAGAAGGTCAGAGGAGGTGAGAGCCAAGGCAGAGATGGCTACAGCTAATAAATAACATAAGCTCGGCCCGACTGCAGTGTGCCAGCCTCAGGCTCGCTAGGTGACCTCAGTGCTGCTTAAGCAGGATCCCACGGCAGCCAGGAAGATCTTTAACGGGCATGTGGCACAGTTCTACTGAGTATTCAGGGAAGGAGCATCCTTCCAGGTAACTGAGACATCTGAAGGTGCTGTACCTGGAGTCATTACTGTCTTGCAGGTGGCCCCCGGGACATTTGTGTGGGCACCCTTTTTAAGAAAACATACTCGAAAGCCAGGTATAGTGGCTCACACCTTTAATCCCAGCACTTGGGAGACAGATGCAGGCAGATATTTGTGAGTTCTAGACCAGCGTGATCTACACAGAGCTCTAGGACAGCCAAGGCAACAGAGACCCCATCTCCTCTGTCTTAAAAAAAAAAAAAAAAAAAAACTCACTTGACACATCTGTTAACCAGGTTTTTGAGGTGATGCTGGTTTTAACAGGATCCTTTTCTTTTTTTCTTCTTTCTTTCTCTCTCTCTCTTTTGGAGATAGGGTAGGGCATATATAGCCCAGGCTGGCCTTAATTTGGCGACCTTTCTTCCTCAGCCTCTGAGTGCTGAGGTTATAGGCGTCTACTACTGTACCAGCCTCAGCATTTCCCTTTAACTTGGAAATGTTTCCTCAGAAAACTGTTCCAAAACACAATGTCACTGTGGTGGCAGGTCCTTTCTTGGCACCTGCCTCTATTTGTATCCACTCACTGAGGCCTCCAACCTGGCCTGCAAATGTAGACATCATGAAGGACACTTCTCCAAGACTTACATTTGGTTTTGTTCCTTTTTTTTTTTTTTTTTTTTTGGTTTTTCGAGACAGGGTTTCTCTATGTAATCCTGGCTGTCCTGGAACTTACTCTGTAGACCAGACTGGCCTAGAACTCAGAAATCCACCTGCCTCTGCCTCCCAAGTGCTGGGATTAAAGGCGAGTGCCACCACTGCCTGGCTTAAGACTTACATTTGTAATAGGGACATACCACACAATCTGTCACTAATTAAAAGGCTTACTGGCTTTCAATATACATCAGTAAACTCTGCATTGTTAGTTTAATTTTTATGTTTTATGCAAGAATGCCGAACCAAACATCAAAGACATCAAAGGCTCAGTAGCATGATTTGCCTATCTTTTTGAATAAAGAGATTTTCTAAAAGTTTATGACTTTTAATCCAAGGACAAAGGTTTCCAAATTCAACGTCTAGAGCTGACCTGTCTTTGTTAGTCAGAGCCTAAGGGTCCATGTTTCTCAGGATAAAAGCATGATGTGGGCAGCAGAGAGGAGATGGATTTGAACTTCAAGCATGACATGGATTGTCTCTTGTTGCTAAAATCAAGCAAGATTAGCTCAGCAAATCGGCAGATAGACCCTACTGTAGGCTATAGAAAAGCTTCAAGAATTCAGATATACAGATTAACCCAATGAAAAAACAACCCTTTCTCAGAGTATTCTAAAGCAGTATACAAATCTTTAAAATTCCTATAACTCACATTTTAAGAAATAAAGTTATACTTTGGTAAGGCACTCTTGAAATACAGTTTAGAAACAGTTACATTTTGAGCTAGGGTAAGCCATCTCTTTGTGGGAGAGATGGTGAGTGCCCCGCCCACTCAGTCTCTAAATGGCCAGCTATGGCCGTGGGGTTCACCTTCACCAGGAAGGGCTCTGTGCTAAGAGTACTGCCCAGATTCAGTGGAGAATTTAAAAGTAGTTGCTCTTTTTCTCCAGAAGCTGCTTCATTTAAACAGAGAACAGTAATTTGGATCAGCTCCACCTACAAAGGCAGCAGACAGAGGACTTCATGGACTTCATCCTCTGACCTCGCTGGTGGGCCATACTTATGGTGAATCTGATGTGCATGCTTGCTATCAACCTGACAGCTTTCACGTCTAAACAAGCATTTGAATCCCACCATTCCTATTGCTAAGTAAAACAAACACCAATATTTACAAGTAGTAATTACTACTTAAGAGGCTTTAACAGAAGGGTTGGATGGGGCTCCACTCCTTCCTACATGATGAGAGAAAACGAGGGGAGCAGGGCTGAGGGGAAGCCAGGCTTATGGCTTCACTAGGAGAAGGGAGATCCTGCCAGAGGGAGGGGATTTAAACCCTGGCTTCAGGAGTGTGAACTGAGGCGCCGCTGGACCAGGTCCTTGCTTCCAAGGAATAATGGAAGATCCTAGAAAGACAGCTGTGAGGTGTTGCCTTTAATTCTTCCAGGTGGCAAGTGACCCATTACTTCCCATAGAACTTTTTGTTGAGAAGGAAGATCAGGAGATTGACATTCACTTTAGCTCTATCAAATAATTTCATGACAGCAACACCTTCATACTGTAGCTGCAGCAAGTCCTGTTTAAAAAACAAAACAAAACAATTTAACCATCAACTCTGGAATAAGAAAAGGAAGGTCTCCATGAAGGGAGGATCCTGGAGAGGTGAGGCAGGCCTTCTGTGCCAGATGTGAAATGGTGTGGGTGAGACACACTTCTCAGTGCAGAGCTTCACACTGCACAACCACCCTGGGGCCACACGACCACCCTGGGTGCTGGAGCAACAGAGAGTTCTGGCTGAGGGAATTTTCATGCTAACTTAGTCTTAGGGTATCATTTAGTTTATAGTAAAATATTCTAAACGTGAAGGGACATTAGGAGTTACGTTCAGTTAAAATACATTTAAACCTTACGTCAAAAGTTACAATGGTGGGGGGGATGCTAGAGCAGTGGGGGGTGGGGTTGGTGGAGGAGCACCTCATAGAGGCAAAGGGGAGGAGGGAGAGGGCATGGGGCATAGGATGGGGGTTTGTGGAGGGGTAACCAGGAAGGGGGATATGATTTGAAATGTAAACAAATAAAATGATTAATAAAAAAAAAGTTACAATAGCATTTTCCCTTTGTTTCGGCTGTAGGTTAGAGGTTTTAATACCTGGAAAAGATAAAGACATTTCAATTCATGAAATATGCCAATGGTTGAAACTGAGAATGGCCTGTAGCATCTAAGTACCTACTAGATACCCTCTCACCCCCTTTGGCACTTTTAGCACAGGCTGGCTGAATACTACTGTCTCCACAGTGGGATGACGGGTATATGCTGCCAGGCTCAGTTTCTACAGCGCATGCCCAACAGTCATTCTACCAATGGAGAACTACACCTCCAGCTCTACAATCTACTGGAGTCTTTTGTTTTTAGAAGACTGAACCCAGGGTCTCTTGTAAACTAAATATACAGTCTCTGACAGGCAGCCATACCCTACCAAACTCCAACTTCAACTCCACACGACAAAGGTTTTCTAATATAAAAGCAAGCAAAACAGACAGACCACACATCCATCGAATGCCTAGCCCGTGCGTGGTGTGTTTAGGCACTTTGCACACTATTTTTCTCAAGGTATTACAAAAGCCTTATGAAGCATGATTATCTAAACTTTAAAGATGAGCTGCTGAGGCTCAAAGTGTTGGTGGCACGGCCATCAGGGAAGAGCTGGCTTTGGGGTGATGAGGTCTGACGGCTGTTTGTTTTCACTACACTGTCTGCTGTCCTGACTACGCAACACTGTCCTCCCTACCACTAAACTTGCCAGTAGTGGTGAGAAAGGGCATGAAGTGACTGCAGTGTCACAGGGTGGGGACCATGGTGTGTCTTCTCTGCCTAGCCTAACCCTAACCCCATGCACCTATGAGCCAGACAAGTTACTGAATCTGCAGCAGGGTACATGTTTCCTTAGCAAACTGGTTGGCCTGCACTTGTGGTGAAACCAACGGAATATGGGACGGTGTGTAGTAGTGCTTACTTACAGTGTATGAAGAAATCCTTTCATGGGTACTTAATTAACATGCGCCGAGAGACTACTGGTTACCAACAAGGAAATACAGATGACTAAGACCCTGTTTCAGGAGATCACAGTTTGGGGGGTGGCAGGGAAATGAGTCAGCTCGAACTGTCAACAGAGGACGTCTCTCAGGGCTGCTGAGTCAAAGGGAAGGGCCACCACTGTGGCTGCAGGCAGGCAACACGTGCCAGTGCTCACTGATGGAGGTAGATGGCAGGTAGGAAGGACAGGAAGGGTGGCCAACTACATGAGGGGAAAACATCCTGTGCAGAAGTCGGAATGCTTGCCCACAGAGAGGCACCAGCCTGGTTTGCTAGACCACAGCAGTGGTGAGCATGGTGAGACATGGAAGAGCAGTTTGGCAGCAGAGCATGTGTGAGGCCCTAAGTTTGATTTTCAGCATTGCAAAAGAAATAAGCCAACCAGGCTGGAGAGATGGCTCAGTGGTTAAGAGTACTGACTGCTCTTCCAGAGGTCCTGAGTTCAATTCCCTCACAACCATCTGTAATGGGATCCGATGCCCTCTTCTGGTGTGTCTGAAGACAGCTACAGTGTACTCACATACATAGAATAAAATAAATCTTAAAAAAACAAAAACAAAACGCAAAACCAAACCAAACCAAAACAAAAAATCCGACAAAAACCGCAAGAGGCCTACTATGTGGTACACACATAGTTAGGTCTGGACACTGCCTATGAATCTTCTCAATTTTCTGATTATTTCTGGCCTTGGATTTTAAAGATCACTTTCACTATATAGGCTGGCCTGGAATTACAATTAAGTCCATGCTAGCCTCAAACTCTGAATCCTCTTGCCTCTGACTCCTGAGTGCTGGATTCCTGGTTCATGTCGCCATCCCTGTTGGGTATAATTTTTTTCTTTTTTTCCTTTTCTTTCTTTCTTTTTTTTTTTTTGGTTTTTCGAGTATAATTTTTAATGCGCAAAAATCGATATTTAGGCAGTTAGGCATGGTGGCAAATATCTATAATCCCAGCATTTGGGAGAAACAGGAGAATCCCAAGTTGCCTCAACCACATAGTGGATTTGAGGCTAGCTTGGGCGATATGAGATTCCTCCCACTCCCCAAAATTAGATATTTGGGGTTGGAAATTGAGCTCAGTGGGAGACAGCTTGCCTAGCAAGCACAAGTCTTCAGGGTCAAACCTAAGCACCCCTCCCCCCCAAAAAAAGACACTTAAAAATAAAAAATTAGGGATAATTATGTTATAAAACTACCAGAGTTAATTTTGAGTTTAAAATGTAATTCAGATTTACGAAGGGGCAATGTAGTTACATGTTTTCAGTAATATTCCTAACAAAAGTATCCATATCAAATACAAACGAGAAGAAAAAAAGATTTCAAGTACTGAGCAGCATGGAATCTCTTACTGCTAACACTTGTAGTTAGGCACTTCCTTCAGGGCCAGGGCACCAGCTCAGTTCAGGGCGCAGTGGGAAGGTTCAGGCATCAGTGCACTCTAAAGCGCAGACACCTTAGAGCTCTCAGACCACACCCGACTCCCCAAACCCTTGGCTTCTCCCATTAACTAGGCGCTGAGCTCTTTGAACACATGAAGCTTTCCCCAAAGGACCTTCTCTTATCTTCTTCTCCCACCTCATCAGAGAGCTTCAGGCCCCAGCCTGTGCACACCCACCTGATAATGCAACATGAAAGTCTCCATCTGAACTCCCATGAACTTGGCCTTCACCTCAAAGTCTCCAACTTCTTCTGTTGGACCAATTTCGAAGATAACATTTTTAAATCTGTTGAAACACAACGCCGTATGTGTGAGCTTTGAGTGTTTAGGTAATGGGGCTCTGAGATGGGGGAGGGGGACATCAGGGGTGCCTGGAAAGTTCTTCCTGAAGTACTTGCAATTTGTTCCAAGAAGGCCTATGGGAATGTACAAAGGCCTGAAATGGTGAGACCAGATGACTCTTCCCTGAAGCAACGGTCAAACATTAGTGAGAAAAAGGAGCAGGGTATGGTGGCGCACATCTTTGATCCCAGCACTCGGGAGGCAGAGGCAGGCAGATCCCTGAGTTTTGAGACCAACTTGGTCTACAGAGTGAGTTCCAGGACACCCAGGGCTACACAGAGAAACCCAGTCTTAGGGAGGGGGAAGGGAAGAAAAGATTGTAAAAGGTGAGTGAGGAAGCAGAGGGGATGTCAGCAAGAAGCAAGGGCTTTACTGGACAGAGCATGTGTGCACACTTAAGGATGCCGAGTACACACTGCCCTAGGCAGGAAGCTGCACAGCACCAGCAATAAGGATGATTATGCTGCTCCCCAGGAGAACACAGTGCATCACCTCCCATTTCCAGAGCTCTGTGGAGCTGTGACCCACTATAGACAGAGTGGAGAACCAGTAAGGATACACAAGAGGGCTCCAAGGGGATAAAGGAGCTCTCACAGAATCTGAGATCAGAAACAGGCTGCTTTCATTTTACCTGCTTGGAGCGCCTCCCTTCTAAGGATAACAGCTTTGTGCAGTAACTAGTGAATGCATTTGGTATGTTTTCTAGTTTCTATGCCCGTAGCAACAAACGAGAGAGAAGAGACGCAAGCAGAGAGGCACGGGAATAGCAGTGGCAAATAATGACAGACAGAAGGGAAGAATCAAGGTCAGAGACCGGGGAACTGCGAAGTGTCAGAACAACCACACAAAAACCAAACACCTACAACAAAATCAGAAACACAAAGGTTCCTAGTTAAAAAACTGACCAGAGGTAAAAAAACAGATGACGAGCCATCCCCAAATCACACCAAAACCAAACCTGCCAAACCCACAACCTCTCAATCAGAAACCTAAGAGACATAAACTTTAAAGAGATACTTTTAATTTTAATTAAAAAAAAGAAAAGAAAAGAAAGAAAGAAAGAAAGAAATGTGTGTGTGTGTGTGTATGTGTGTGTGTGTGTGTGTGTGGAGTCTGTGTATGTGAGCATGTATTTATATGGAAGCCAGAAGAGGGCATCAAACCCCTGGAGCTGGAGTTACAGATGATTGTCCGCTGTCTGGCCTAGGTGCTCTTAGCCACTGAGCATCTCTCTAGCCCTTACAGAGGTATTCTATACGATCATGGCTGGCAGGGAGCAGGAGCATGGGGCTTCACCACGTGCACGAGCCCTGCTGGAACTGCAGCAACAATGTATCAGCAAGATTTGCAACCATTATGGCAAACAGTACTGAAGAGCCCCTACAGCCAAAACATGAGTTATCACATGGCCCTCCACCCCACTTCTGGGCACACACAGGAAGAAAGTTGGAACTCAGGGGGCGGTCCGCACCTGTTTAGTGCAGTACTGCTCACAATAGCTTAGAGTCGGAAACAGCACCTGCCCATCAATGCATGAAGGGCTGAACAAAATGTGGCAAGCAGAGACAATAGGATATTATTCAGCCTTAAAAATGAAGGAAATCCTGTCATGTGGCTAAATCTCTAGGACATTATGTTACGTGAGTGCCCAAGCCAGTCACAAAAGATAAAAAGTGCACGGCTTCACTTACGTGAGGTAACTAATGCAGTCAAATGCAAGGCCCATAAAGAGTGTGGTGGCTACCGGAGGCTGGTGGGAGGGGAACACTGAGCGACTCTTGCAAGATGAAAACCTTCTAGTGATCTGGCCCAAGATGTGCATATACTAACTATACCCTTGAAAATGGTTACAATGTGAACCATATGTCATGTATTTTTTGTAGTAGTTTTTAAAAATCACTATTGGATTAGAAATTCAACTGTAGGTATCTATTAGTTTAAAAAGCAATCCTGGCCCAGAGTGTCTGTGTATGGCTACACAGTGAGGCCTCACCACCACCACCACCACACAGAAGTTGAGCATGATGCTGTGCGCCTGTAGTTCTAGCTTTGCAGAAGACAGAGGAGGGAAAATTAATTGAGCCCCTATCAACCTAAGCACCAGAACCAGTCAGGCGCTATCTCAAAAAAAAACCAAAAACCAAAAAAAACCCAACAACCCTTACTCAACTTAATGCAAGCATTGGTTGACATAAAAGTGTTATCACAGTTATAATAAAATAGTATAATTAAGAGTTCAAAAAAAAAAAAGAGTTCTAAACCAGATCAACATAAGAAATTTATAATTATTATAAAACAGACTTTTTTTTTTTTTTTTTTTAAAAGACAGGGTTTCTCTGTATAGTTCTGACTGTCCTGGAACTCGCCCTCAAACTCAGAGATCTGCCTGGCTCTGCTGGAAGTGTTGGATTAAAGGTATGCACCACTCTGCCTGGCTATACAAATGTCTCAAGTCATCAATACAAGTTGGATAAGTGACGACAAAGACAAACAATTTCTATTTAGAAAGTGAGGTAGATCACTTGTACACAGTGGGCAGAGACATTGCCTTTCTCTGAATATAAACATAGAATAGAGTTTACTACACGTCTAGTAGTTTCTCTCTAGCTTGTGGCGTCCTAGGTGCCTCTCTCTCATGCTTCACCCTGCTTTCTTGTCTTTTCTCTTTTGGTTATTTGAGACAGAGTTTCTCTGTGTAGCCCTGGCTGTCCTGGAACTCACTCTGTAGACCAAGCTGGCCTCGAACTCAGAAACCCATCTGTCTCTGCCTCCCAAGTGCTGGGATTAAAGGTGTGCACCACCACTGCCCAGCTTCACCCTGCTAGTTATACATATTTATTTCAGAATTAGAAGTGCTAAGTACCTTCTGAATCAAAGGAAGAGACAGTCAGCAGCCCAAGCTCAACTTATGCTTTCTAACAATGTAGGCAGAAGACACTGGGCCAGTGACTTGAACTGGCCTGACCCAGCGTTCTGACCCAGGGGTAAAGCTAGCTGTGTTTCTTGGAAAGGATGCAGGCGATTCCCATGTGGACTGAAGTACATGGTTTTGTGGGCATGTGCAGTGGTTTCAGTGAGAATGGCTGCATACGAACCTGAATGCTGAGTCCCCAGTCAGAGAAACTGTTTGGGAAGGATTAGGAGGTGTGGCCTTGTTGGAGGGGCTGTGCCACTGGCTTGAGATTTCAAAAGCCAATGCCAGGCCCAGTCCCCCTCTCTCTCTCCCTCTCTCTCTCTCTCTCTCTCTCTCTCTCTCTCTCTCTCTGCTTATTACTTGTGGATCAGATATAAGCTCTTGGCTACTGCTCTGGGGCTGTGCCTGCCTACTGCCTGGTGCCACATTCCCTGTCGTGACAATCTAATGTTTTCTTTCTTTCCTTTTTTTTTTTTTTTTTTTGGTTTTTTGAGACAGGGTTTCTCTGTATAGCCCTGGCTGTCCTGGATCTCATTCTGTAGACCACGCTGTCCTCGAACTCAGAAATCCACCTGTCTCTGCCTCCCAAGTGCTGGGATTAAAGGTATGCACCACCACTACCCGGCTAATGTTTTCTTTTATAAACTGTGCTTTGTCACAGCAATGGAACAGTGACTAAGACAGTATGTTGTCAGATATAGCAAATGAAAGAATGGGTCCCTGGGGCGTGCACATACATTGGTGTCAATGTGTTTGGGAGAAATGGTCCACAAACGAGGGAAAGCAATTCATTCTCAGGTGGCAAACTCTTAGGGAATAAAGGCACCTGTCCTCAAACCTGATAACCTGAGTTCTATCCCTGCGACCCATATGGTAGAGAGAGATAACTAACTCCTGCAAGTTGACACCCGACTCCACGGTGTATGTGTGTACATACATATAAAATAAATGCAATTCTTAAAAAGATATTCTCAGCTGGGTGATGGTGGCACATGCCTTTAATCTCAGTACTCTGGAGGCAGAGGCAGGTAGATCTCTGTGAGTTTGAGGCCAGCCTGATCTATGTAGTGAATTCTAGGACAGCCAAGGCTATACAGAGAAACCCTGTCTCAATATCCCCCCCCCCCAAAAAAAAACCCCACAATCTCTTTTATTACCAGGTTATAGAACTTTGTAAAATGTTGCTCTGCACATTAAAAAACATATTTAATATAAATGTATAAGCTATATAAAAGAGCTACCCAGAAAGAGAAATAAGAACAATATGATGAATTAAAAATTCAAAACCAGCTTCCAAAACAAAGTCAAAATGAAAATATGAGAGGACATGCTGTGCAGGCGAAGTGCCCACTGCCCAAGCAGGAGGACCTCAGTTCAGATGTAAACATCTGGGCACAGCAGTGCCAGCCTGCAACCACAGCATGGAGGGGAGGGTGGCGGACACAGGCAGATTCCAGGGGCTTGCCAGCCAGTCTAGCAGAACAGATGAGCTCCAGATTCAGTGGAAGACCGTGCCCCCAAAATAATGTGGAGTGCGAAGAGGAACAGCATACCCAACAATGGCTGCTGGGCTCCATGTTCACACGCAATATGGTGGAGTGTGAAGAGGAAAAGAACACTTGATGTTGGCCGCCTGGCTCCATGGTCACACACACACACACACACACACACACACACACACACACACACACACTGATACCAGTACACACGTGTGTATACACCTACATGCCCCACCTCACATACACAGAAAAATTACAAAACATAAAAAGCAAACACTCACTGGTTTGCTTGAAGGTCCTCAATTTCCAGAAGAACTCCTTTCTCATGCAGTCTTGCTGCTGTGTACTTCAGAGAAATCTTTTTGCTTTTCTTGCCTTTTATTTCCCGAGGCTTTTTGGAGACTCTGTGAAAGGTAAAAACATTATGACAGTGTCTTTAAGTAATTACCTACTACAAGCCTTAGGCATCATGGGAGTGAGGCCAGAAACACACACACAAGCATACACAACACATCAATTCTAAAACAGCAGACAAATGTGAGGACTGGCCCTAGCAACCTCCTCAAAACTGGGCAACATTATTAATTTGCTTCCACCTTTATTTTAAATTATAGTGGAGAACAAGGCTATCAACTTAAGAGTGTGTTTTGGAACCAAACCCCTGACAATCCCATGCGAGGGGCCAGGGAGAAGGCTCAGAGAGTAAAAGCACTCGCTACACAAGCTGAATGACCCAAGTTTGATTCCCAGAACACAGTAAAAAGCTGGACATGGTGGTATGCAACTGTAATCTCAGCGCTTGCACAGTGAGATGGGGGCAGGGATAGGCTGACTGCCTAAGAAACCTGCTGGCCAGCTAGTGTGGAGTACGCAGAGCAGAGGCCCCGCCTCAGCAAGGTGAAAAGAGAGCCTTGATTCACAAAAGTAGCTCTCTGACCACCATACATGCGCTGTGATTTAAGCATATACATAACATATTCATGCACAAAAACACACAGACACATATTTAAAAAAAATTAATACTGGTGAGTAGAGTCACCAGGATCAGGTGCTCACAGCCAGCCTTGGCTACATGGTGATTTCACCAACTTAGTCAACTACATGAGACTCCCTCCAACACTTAAATAAATAAAATGAAATAAAAGTAATTTTTAAGGTCGGGAGGTGATGGTACATGCTTTTAACCCTGGAATTTGGGAGGCAGAAGCAGGTCAATGTCTGTGAGTTCAAGGCCAGCTTGTTCTACAAAACAAGTTCCAGGACAGCCAAGGCTACACAGAGAAACCCTGTCTTGAAAAAACAAACAAATTAATATTGATGATAATGACGATAAGTTTTAAGTCACTGTAACTCAAAAAATAAACAAATTTTAAAAGCTGTATCCATCCTTACATATATAAAATACAAACAAAGCCGGGCAGTGGTGGCATACGCCTTTAATCCTAGCACTTGGGAGGCAGAGGCAGGTGGATTTCTGAGTTCAAGGCCAGTCTGGTCTACAGAGTGAGTTCCAGGACAGCCAGGGCTACACAGAGAAACCCTGTCTCAAAAAACCAATAAATAAACAAATACAAACAAAATGTCACCACAAAATAGTAAAAACGTCCTTGTAAATCCTCAGTCTTATAGGAAGATACTTCACATACACAACTTTTAAAAGCTGAAGTAAAGCACAGAAACCATAGTGGATGGGAAGTTAAGGAAAGACACAGATGTTAATTGCCATCAGGGAAACCAAAGATGGACGTGCTAAGGAAAGTAACCGTGGGAGGAAGACAGGTGAACGCTGTTCAGGATCCCAGCCTCCACAGGGTGTGAGGGAAGTGGGCAGGGGTGTGAGTGGGGGCAGTCCTTAGGAAAGACAACTGAAGACAGCGCATGCACGCCAGTCTCACAACCTCTGACCATCTGTCCATGCACTTCCAGTTCATTTTCAGAAAATGCCTATGTTTGCAGAGCAGCATACCTTTAAGAAGCTGGTGCAGACATTTTAAGTAAAAATTTAGATTTGTTATTTTATGTAAGTGCTTTAAAGGTCTGCCTGTATGTGCGTGTACCAGACACATGTGTGGTGCCTGCATAGGCATCGGATTCCCTGGGACTTCAGTTACAGACAACTGTGAGCGTCCATGTGGGTACTGAGAATTGAACCTGGGTCATCTGGAAAAGCAGCCAGGGCTTTTAACCACTGTGTCATCTCTCCAACTCCATCCATCAGTTTTGTTTTTTGCTTTGTTTTTAAAGATTAAACAAACGTCCCTCGATGGATAACTGATTAACTGAACATCTTTTCGAGCTATCTCATGACACAGTATTCAGCCATTCAAAGTGAAGACCTACTGTGTCTGCCTAGAAGTCAACCGGGGCAAGGAGGACAGCTAGATCTTGGTTTCTAAATGAAGTTGGGTGGCTTAGAGAAATCATCATTCTAGGCCCGAGCAGAGCGGACTACAAATGTCAGAAAGTCAGAGAGCACAGAAGAGGGACAGAACACCCAAAAGTTCGAAGGTAGCTAGGGGACCACCTTCCCATCCTAGCCCCGCCTCCCCCAGAGGATGGGCCTGCTTGAGCTGGAGGGGAGGGTACAGCACAATTTAAACTCTAGAGAATCTGTGGGAAGGGCTCATGGGTGTCCTGGTCTTCAGCTGATTGTTCTAAGGAAAGAAAAGGGTGGGGCTTGCAGTTTCTTCCCTGTAAAACCGGCAGCTCAGGTGTGTGACCAGCATGGGAAAGCTTTCCCTAGGGCCGTGATCCTGCCCACCGGCATCCAGGAGCCTAAAGGTTTATAAAATCTTTCTGAGGTTGGTCAGTTTGGAGACAGGCCTGCCTGCTTGCCACATGCTGGAATTACAGGTGTGCACCATCATGCTTAGTGGGAGATTTGGAAGCCAAGTTAGACGGTCCCCTTCCATATTCACTAACACCAAGACCAAACTAATACTTTAGAACACGTGCTTGGAAATCAGCATCTCCAAGCCCCTTCCCATCTGCCCACATCACACCAACAAATGGAGCCAGGCAATTATGCAGACATCAGAAGTAAATCAAGAAGTAATGCAGCAGGTAGGTCCTGGGTGCTGTAGTTCAGGTGCGGGGTGACACACACCTTCAATCCCAGCACCTGGGAGGCAGGGGCAGGAGGATATCTGAGTTCAAGCCCAGTCTGGTCTACAGACTGACTTCCCAGACCAGTCGGGAGACAGTGAGTTCTTATCTCAAAAAGGAAAAGAGAAAAAAAAGAAAAATTCAACCTCAAGCCAGCAATATGACTTAGCCAGTAAAGTGCTTCCCTCAAGAGCCTGGAGACCCGAGTCCAGCTCCTGGGAGCCATGGCAGACAGAGGGAACCAAGGCTTGAGTTGGACACCCCCCACACAAACCCTCCCCACGTTAGCAACAGGACTTTTAATAAAAATTAAAACACTTCTCTCATTGTCACGCTAGAAGCTGTTTCTACTTCTCTCCACCCCCCTAATTCCCACTGGAATAATTACAAACAAAGACTCACTTGCCCTTGCTGGCCAAGTTATCCAAGCAGGTTTTGATGTAGCTCTTGTAGTAATCCACCTGCTCACCATAAAAGGTGGCCTTAGAGTTCAGCGCGGAGTACGTCTGCTGCAGCTTTACCAGTTCAGCTTTCCTCCTCTGCCTGTACCTCCGCTGATTCCGGATATCCTGAGGCACAACCATGAAAATTAGGAAAAAGCTGACAGGCAGCCTGTGTGTCTTGAGCCGTCACTGTTCATCAACACTACAAGCATGCCAGTCATTCTTAACAGGTAGCAACCAGCGCTCAAAACCTAAAAGAGATTCCAATCTCATCGCCCTATCCATTAGCAACAGGAGAGTGTGTGCCCTGATTTTTGTGTGCTCAGACTTTACTTACAAAGCTGGTCTAGACCTCACACACTCTGTCCTGGGTGGGTGGGGGAACCAAGTTCCTTAGTGCAAGGGCATTAGCTCAGTCAAATTAGAACCCTGCGCCCTGGCTTGGGGCGAGTCATACAAATCAAGTTGATCACGCAACTATAAACTTTATATATTCCATAGCAATCATAAAAAAAGGTCTGGGGGATTCTTTAAGAGCAATGAAAAACTCAGGCACCAGCAACTCTAGTGAAGGAAGACTGTCTCCCCATTAATGTAGACCACATAAAAAAATCCACCTCAGACGTGAAGCCCTGGTGTGAGAGTCAGAGGCCGCATCTCAGAGCTCCTGAAGCATCTGTAAACAAGGCCAGGCCACTGCTCACGAGGGCTGTACCTTAGCAATGTCGTTGATGAGTTCCTGGTATCTGTTCTTTGGGTCCACCGTCCCAAGCTCCGTTAGCTTCTTTAGGCCAGTCTGGATCTTCTCTTTCTTCTCCTGGAGGCTGAGGTTGTTATCCTCCTTCATGGGTTTTGATTTTTTCATCTTGTCAGGGGTTTTGGCATCTCGGATAGCCCGTCTCTGCATGGCCCTCTGATGTTCAGCTTCCTACAGATGGAAAAAGATCAACAACAACAACAAAAAAGGGTTTGTCAGTTCACCACCGGAGCCCTGAACTTAGACTTACATACTTGCACTCAGATATAGTTCTCAGTCGGCTGTAGACATTTCCTCCCTCACCAATGCCAGACAAAGAACAGCACGAAGGGGAGATATCTCATTCTACCCACGAAGCACACCTGTGGATCCACATGCTTAGCTTTCTGACACTAGGTATAGTCAGAAGAGTAGATGCTGAGCTACAATGTCCTTTATCTTTTCTGGCTGAGTTCAGGATGCAGCTGCCAACACTGGTACAGCAACAAGGACCCTTCCTCAGACTCTGTCATCTTTCCTTACCCTTTCCCTTTCCATTGCTTTTTATAAAAACACTGAGATAAAGTCTTGCTGGATAGCCCAGGCTGGCCTTGAATGGCAATCCTCCTGCTTCAACCTCCCAAGGAGCTAGGATTATATCACATACGGCCAGGCCCACAGTTGTCTTTAACAAGTCAGCTCTGGAATCTTCCTTAATGCCATCCTCAGCCCTGCTTTTCTCACAACCCCTCCCCCACCCTCCCAGACTCACAGTCTGATCCCTCTCAGTGTACCCTCCTTCCTCCGCCACACTGTTCTTGTGGGCTCTCTCAGTTTCCATCACACCTGACTCCTTCAGGCCTTAAAGTGTGTGGCTTGGGCTCTGTTTCTTTTGTTGTGTCTTCCTGACACACAGCTCCTCACTGTGTAGCTCTAGCTGGCCTGGAACTAGCTAGGTACTAGGCTGGCCTCGAACTCACAGAGATATTTGCTGGGATCAAAGGCATGTCCACCATACCCAGCAACCTCTGGCATTTTTATAATCAATACTGTAGTTAATTTCTAATGGCCCTACGATTTCAGATATATGCATCATCATTTTCCCAACTGGAATTAAGTTTGGAGCCACACCCTGCACTTGACTATAAACAACCAAGGTGCTTCATCTAATTACAACTGTAGACACTCATTAAATTACCAGACAGACTGATTCTGCCCCAGATTAAATTCTCGTTCATCCTATATTTGTTCTCCCTCTCCTCCCTCCTTCCTTTTTCTCTTCTGTTTGAAGGGAAAGGGGGGTTTCATGTCCTGAGAGCACCCTCTGGATTTAGGAGTCACCGACTTCCTAGACAAATGAGCTCTAATTATTACTGTCCCGAGGTTAGATCCATGCTCACCCTAAGGTCTAAGCCTTTCCCTGTCCCACTGGTCCCATCCAGGAATGTGTCTATCACAGGAAAGCTTCTCCTGTTCAGGAAGACGAGTGTGAAACCTTCATTTGTACCTGTTCATTGGTGGCTGGGGTTTCTAGGATTTCAGTCAAGGTCTCTCCTGGCTGGAACCGGATGACATCCACAATTAAACGTTTTGTACTGTAAGGAGATGGGAATTTGTTTCAACATGGCGGCATGCTCCACCTCCTTGTCACTGGATCTAAGTAGCAGCTGAAGCACCCTTACACCATAGATGCCTTTCTACATACAGTACGCACAGGAGCAGGGAACCACAATGGAGTGAGTGCAGGGGAGAATTCCCAAGATTGTAACTGTACAATACTAGCAAACTAAGTCCAAGCATTGTGCAGGGTGCTGAGGACTGTGACGGGCAAGAGAGGCCAGGGTGGACGACCTAGTGTGGCCAGCAGATGCGGTTTCAAGCCACTCCCTTCTCCCTTTAGTACTCACTTCAGTAAGATGGTCCGAGCGTCCATCTCTGCGTTCTCGTCACCAGGCACGTCAAACTTGTTGGTCAGTGTGAGGGACACTTCCGTCTTAGCCAGCGCCTCCTTGCTGGGGTCATTAGAATTGCCACAGCTTTCTCCTGCAGTTTTGGGAGTGGAGAAAGAATCAATGAGATAAAAAGACACTTTGGAGGGAAAATAATACAAATAAATATGATTCAGGTCCAATATGACACTCTCTCTCTCTCTCTCTCTCTCTTTTTGGTTTTTCGAGACAGGGTTTCTCTGTGTAGCCCTGGCTGTCCTGGAACTCACTCTATAGACCAGGCTGGCCTTGAACTCAGAAATCCACCTGTCTCTGCCTCCCAAGTGCTGGGATTAAAGGCGTGTGCCACCACTACCCAGTCCCAATATGACTCTTGATAAACCAACACACTTAGAGTGACAAGCACAGTTTTTTACTGAGAAGTAAAAGAAAATATGCCAAATGGTTAAGGAAAAGGGTCCATAACACAGTGACTTCATAAATGTGGGGAAATCACTTTGCCAGGACACAGTGATGTACACCTCTAACCCCAGCCCTCGGAAAGTGAGACAGGAAGATCTCTGGGAGTCTGAAGCCAGCCTGGTGTTTTAGTGAGTTCTAGGCCAAATAGGACTACAAAGTGAGACACCTCCACCTAACCCTGACCCCCATATCAAAAAAATTTCAACAATGTAACATCAAAATTCTCTCTCGAAATAGTCTCTCCTTTATAAAACATACACTTTCCAATTATATATGCTAATGTTTGTCTTTGTATTTGAAAGTATCTTTCAGGGGACTCAGCTCCTCAAAGATGGGGCCTACACTGGTTTTTGTTTCCCACAATGTGTCTAGAATTTGGTACAGTCCAAAATCAGAGAGACAATGACAATAATCTTCCTCCCAGCTCTTCAGTAGCTAATTAAGAACATTACCTATAAGGGACTCAATGGTAGGCACCTCCCCCAGGTCGTCTAGCAGTTCATGGATGGGATCGTTATGCTCTGGAGCAATGGCATCCTGATGGTCCAACAGGAGCTGCAAAGAACCAGTGATTGAGCCCACTTTCACCCACCACCCTGTATCCCCACTGGCAAGGCCCAACAGGCATCTGCCCAAAAGACGCTACAACAAAACAACAAAACTGCCACATCCAAAGGACAAACAAGCTAACCTAGTAAACAGTGTGAGGAGGGACCGAGCGAGCAGCACACTGGACACAGCGTACATTGTAAAACACCAGGAGATCCTGGCCTGGTCAAAAAAGATCTAAATGCTCCCCAGGTAAGAAAGCATGGGACACAGACTAAATTCATCACTGCATCTGACAAGCACCAATTCAACGATGCACTGAGATTTGCTCAGTGCCCCAGGGACATAGCTTGCTTTGGCTAGCTGTTTTGTTTTTATCCGGTGCTGAGTTTTAAACTCTGCCAACATGCAGTATCTTCTTATTCAAAAAAGCACCCAGAGCCACACTGCCATTATCTTCCTGCCACTCAACAAAGCCTCATGCATGCTACGATCTCAGGTAATGTCTTCAGAGGAACGGGACCTGAAATGCCATCAACATTTTACATACCTCATCACATACGTAATTCTTCATCTACATATTCCCAAAGTGAGAAGGAAACTGTGTTTGAGAAATCTACACAAACAGGATTTTTCCAAAGGAAAAATCCACAGCCAGAGAGAGGAATAAGCTGGCGTTCTAAGTCATGTGAGAGAAGTAGTGTGAATGGCTGCTATAAGAGAGAGGACTCCACCAAGCCACTAAGTCTGTGTTCACGATGCACTTTTTGGAGTCCATTCCTAGGGATTCTGGGTCAGGATACCTGTCACAGGGCTGGCAAACATCACTTTTCAATGCCAGTGTGGACGATACTGAGGCAGGTGGCTTAGGAATAATTGGCAGAGCTGTAGATACTTTGAGTATGAAGCAGGGCTGGGGTGTAGCTCAGAGGCAGAGCACTTAGTGCACACTAAGCCCTGGATTTGAGTTCCAGCACCATCAAAGAACAGCAGAGCAAAGGAAGAGAAAAAACCAAGGTGTTGTGGTGTCAATTAAGATCACAGCAAAGTGAGCTGCCTGGCCATCCATCAGAGAGAAAGCAGGTGCCAGGGAGAGTCATTAAGGGCAGAGGGAGGCAGCTAAGTAATTAAGGGAAAGCACTTACAGTGTGGGTGTTGATGATTTCACCAATGGAAATGTAGATAACCGGCTTGGTGAGGGTGACTAGGTCAGAATATTCATCCACATTAAACTTGTCCTGCAGCTCTGGGACATCGCAAGCGGTTTGGAAAAACCGTCTGAAAGTAAATACCAGCAAGAGCCATTGGCAGGGCAGTCGAAGAAAGGGTACACAGACCTTTCCAGCGCTGTGTTCAGACACAAACCAGCCAAGACAATGGGATTCTAGAAAAGTGGCCACGTGTCTGCTGCTCCATTCCTGCCTGGCAGCCTGGGGATACTGAGACAGTTCTCTTGCCAGCTCTATTTCCACCCACAACAGGCACTCAAGGACGACTTAAAACAGCCCCCACACACCTGTGCGCTTTACCTCTGAGGAACAGCTCCAGGCACTGCATCCAAAATGTTAATTTCCAAATATCAAAAGCACTCTGCAGTTCTTCTCTTGATTAGAGTGAGCATGGGCTTAATGCATAGACACTCCCTTGACAGGTACTACTATCTGTTGCATGTGAAAATCTTCCTGATGCATGCATCCATTTCTGGAGCCCTTGAGCCTTGCGCTCGCTCTCTCTCTCTCTCTCTCTCTCTCTCTCTCTCTCTCTCTCTCTCTCCCCCCCCCCCCCCCCCCCCAAATCCTATAACTCAGGAGTCAGGGAAGTGAGGGAGATGGTTAACCCTGCCTTTCCATTCAGATGAAAACACACCCACAGACTCTTTCAAGTTGTCTGCTCTGTGCCTTACCTGAATTTCTGGTAGGACTGAGAGAGATATTCATTAATGATGCTTAAGTGGGCATTATCACCCAGAAACATCTTGTTGGAAGCTGCATGCTGGAGCATCTTTGCAATGGAGCCCAGATTTCTGCGCTGGTCTGTGGTGAGCTGGCCCCCTGCTGACAGGTCAATGATGTCAAAGGCATCAGGAGCGACGATGGCTGGGTTCATATATCGGTAGTAAAGCAAGTTACCAATAATCTGAAATAGAAGCATGGGCATTAAAGACCAGCCCACTGAGGAAGCCACACCTGACTTTGCTAGCAATGAAAATGAGAAAATGTAGTCCTGTGAGGAAGGTGAACAAAAAGCACACACCAACATGCATACATGCGCATATATACTTCAAGACCTAAAACCCAAAATAAACTGGGGGATGTGTATAGGGGGAATAACTGAAAACTAGTACCAGAGATGAATAAAAGAACAGATTTAGAACATATAAGTAGAATTATATGTGATCCAACACTCCAGGACACCTTCTGTTTGTATGTTACAGCAGCAGCTCAGGCTGATGTCAACCACCTTTGTGGGTTTTTAGGAAGCCATGGAGCATGGTGAAATTAAGCCCTTAAGAAGACCTGGTTAGCACAATGCCATTTGTCTAACCCCCCACCGTCCACATGCCACAGACTGCAAAGGCCACGTTCATGCCTCTGAAATGAGATTCACTTAACACGCATGTCTTCCACAGGTGAATGCAAGGACAATCATGATCTCCCCTAAGAAAAAATAAAATTAATTCACCTGGACAGAAATTCTAGAATCGAGGCCTCACTGTAGGAAAGCACAGAACTAGGAGAGAGAAGAGAAAAGAGAGAAGCGTTCAGATTTAAAAGGTAAAAATACAAGTAGAAGAGAGTACAGCCGAGTAAGAAGAGTTGGCAGGGAAGCCTCAGCAGAGCACTGTACTTGCTGCTATTCACCTGACCACCAGGAGAGGGAGCAACGCTCCAGAGAAAAGAGGACTCAGGAAAAATTCCCACTTCCTATACTTAGTGTACACTTGTGCCTTTAAAGATGAATAGAAACTCTCTGCTTAGAAGGACCATCGTCTTCGATTTACAACTGCTTTGGAGGCTCACAGTCAAGGACACTCAGGCTCTTCCTGCTGGTCTATGGTCACTGGGCGTCTGACCTGAGAAGGGCAGGAACCTGCCAGCTTTCGGATCCGTACCTTCAGCAGCTCGTCCTCACCAGCATCGGGGAACTTCTCATGCAGAGAATCCTTTAGCACTTTGGCAATGAAGCGCATCCCATAACTGTGGGACCGACAAAACAGAGCGAGGTCAAGCCACAGAGTGCGCCACCAACCAGGCTTTATTTGGGGTCACAACTGATGGCACTTACGGGATTTTGTCCACAGAGCTGACGATGGCTGAGAGGAACTTGTCTGTCACGGCCCTCATGTTCCGGATGGAGTTGTCTAACCTTGTCTTCACTTCTTCATGAGACAAGGCTTGCTCAGGGGTCACATCATAGGGCAGTTTGCTGAGAAAACAGAAATGACCCCCAGAAATGTTAGACCAACCCCCAGGAAGAGTTCGAGGCAGGAGCTTACCTTTTATAAACAGAAAGACCAAGAAAGCTTAGCTAACTTAAGTTCCTCTGCACAAGCTGAACTGGATGCCTTGTGTTATGTGTCACCCTGATAAGCACTTAGCAACAAAACGTATGGAAGCCATCGTACCTTCTCCTGAGTCTCTCACAGCAGCAGAGGCACATAAGCAGGTAATCATAAACATACTAATGGGCTAGAGGTTAGCTCAGTGATACAGCACTTGCCTGGCATACCTATGACCCCAGGTTAACCCCCAGCAATGAAGAAAAACAATGCCTATAAACAGTAAACTGATCAGAACTGCTGCAGGCCACAGGAGGAGCCTCTACTTAGCCTGGAGAAAGAAAGGAATCCCAAGGACAGATAGCTCAGCCCAAGAAAGCAGAGGTGACGGGTCTTCTGGGGTAGGTGGGGCCTTACATACAAAGGAAGAACAGAAGGAAGAGAAAGAGGAGTGAAAAAGCTAACAGGGATCAGGCCCTGGAGGATCCTATATACACTAAGTCTGGACTTGCTTAGAAGCCAGAAGTAGCCACTGAAAGTTAGAAGTTCTGGAGCACTGAGATGCCTCGGCAGGTGAGGGTGTTGCTAAGCAAGCCTGGAGCCCCCAGTGCCATGCCCAGAACCCACAGAGATGTGGACAGAGAGAACCAACTTCACAAAGTTATCGTCTGACCTCCACGGGCTCCCTTATCCCCCTGTCCCCAACATAGCCACAAACACACACAAAGACACACACACACACACATTTTAAGGAAAAAGACCACCCAGGCTCACCATAAAAAATAAAGATGGACAGACAGACACAGGTAAGAGATGTAGGTAAGCAGAGTACCAGCTTGACCCAGAGATGATGAGGATGAACAAAGATGAAGGAGCAGCAGTGCAGACCAGGAAGATCCACAGGCACTGAAGACACGGCATAGCCCATGACACAGTGGCACCTTTGGATGTCAGGGGAGACAGTCAGACGCAGGAACTGAGGCACTGGGCTAGTCAGACGAGGCTGGGGGTATATAGGCCAGATGACAGACTGTCTGTCTAGCACACACTGAGCCCTGGGTTCAGTCCCTAACAGCACATAAATCAGGTTCTACAGTTCATGCTTGGGAGGTGGAGGTAGAAGGATCGGGAGCAAAGTCATCTTCAGCTACATAGGGTATTTAAGGGCCAACCTGGAATACAGAAAGACTTGTCCAAAAGGAGAGAGAGAGAGAGAGAGAGAGAGAGACAGAGAGACAGAGTCAGAGAGAGTCAGAGACCGACTGGCATGAGAATGGCAGATGTGCTACAACATGGGCCAAACTTAACAGGAAGGAAATAAAGACAAGGAGCTGAAAGACACAAAGAAATAAGGGAGAAGGCTCTGGTATTCTCAAGGTTAAAAAAGGAACAATGATTACTGAGGTGTTTATAAAAAGATAAAGAGATATAAGAATCTGTTCTATGGAGGGGTGGTCAGGTGTGGGGGAAGGGGGTGCTCGGCAGGCCTTTCCCCCAGGGACCAGCCACACCATGGTATAGAATAGAATAGAGTTTATTCAGGGCACGGGGAGGGGAGCTAAGAGGGTAGTAGAGGCAGAGAAAGGCAGAGAGAGGGAGAGAGTAGAGAAATAGAGGCCGGCCATGACCACGTGGAGAGAGGGGAGGGGAAGGGAATGGGGAGAGGGGAGAGCAAGAGCAGAGAAGCAAATGATCAAGAGAGAGAGAGGGAGGGAGAGGGAGAGAGGGAGAGAGAGAGGGAGAGAGAGAGGGAGAGAGAAAGGGAGGGAGGGAGAGAGAGGGAGAGGGAGAGAGGGAGAGAGAGGGAGGGAGGGAGGGAGAGGGAGAGAGAGGGAGAGAGGGAGAGAGGGAGAGAGGGAGAGAGGGAGGGAGAGGGAGAGAGAGAGACAGAGAGAGAGGG
>JADRCH010000016.1:18123393-18147471 GCA_019843965.1 Rhynchomys soricoides
ACACCTCATAGGTACTGGGGACCATGATGCTTACACGCCGGTTGGCTCACACACCTCATATGTACTGGTACTAAGAAAGCAGTCCGTTTCCATTCTATGGAAATCAGGAAACACTAGTTTCTCACAGACACCAACAAGAAAAAAATACTGAACTGGCCAGTAGAATTCTGATTTGTAAATGACCAACTGACTCATTGATCATCTAAGGAAATAACTTCTGACTCTGAGCTGTGTTCATGGGGCTGCTATGTGACTGTGACAGGCCAAACTTCCAGGCAGACAAAGGCAGAGTGAGTAGAGGCAGGTGGTAGAGGTGAGCACTGAGCTGAGTGGTTCAATTCCCAGCACAAGAAGAAAAGACATGAAAAGTTTTCATGATGTCCAGAAAAGATCAGAATTCCAGTGACGGACTTACAGAACACTAAACTCAACAGCATGCCTTAACACCACAGAAGGCTTTGTAACTCATTTACAGTGACACTTTTTTTTGGGGGGGGGGGGGGGGGGGGAGGGTTGGTTTGGCTGTCTCATTCTGCAGCTAACGCTGACATCTGCCTCATCCTCCACAGTACTGGCTTTACACGAAGGCACCACCATGCCAGGCTTGCAGGCCGAACGGCAAATGGTGTGAAAAGCTACCCCAGCAGGCACCAGTGAGCTTCCTGCCATCTAACCCGCCCCAGCTGTGCACATCTTGTCTCGGGTCCTTACTCATCTGAGGAAAAGCAAAAGCAGCAGCGCGACTCTGCACTTTCTTTTCCCAGCTTTATCCAAATTTGACCGACAAGCCTTTGCTTTCTGTCTGTCTGTGGTGGATAGAGTTTACTCGGGCAGACTAACCTCCCATAACTAACGCATTCATTTGGCTAAGCTCTACCCAGGCACAGATCACCATTCACCCCACACTCTTTCCTCCTGATCCCAAACACATGGCCCTCCCATTCAACTGCTCCAGTAACAGCCGGGTCTTTTCAGGAGCTAGGCCCTCCGCAGCGGGGCAGGGCGTTCAGACATGCACACTACTCGGCACCTAGCTAGCACTTACCTTCTCATCCTTTAGGTCCAGCTAAAAAAGTCCCACCTCCGCAGATAGTTTTCCCTAACCGCCTGTCAACATTAGCACTCTCCTGTACTCTGACAGAATACCTTATAAAAAGTTTTTAAAACCTTTCCTTGGTTGTAATTTTTATTTACCTGTTTCTTGTCTCTGTTCCCCAATAAGCTATGAAGAAGTAAGGCTGTTTCAGTCACTATTATAGTTTTTATTATTATCATTATTATTGGAGGTGAGTGGCACAAAGCACACATGGAGTTGGGTCTCTCTACGTTTACATGGACTCTGGAGGTGAAATTCAGTTCCCCAGAGTCACACAGGAAGAGCCTTACCTGCTGAGCTATGTCATCCATGCCTCGTTCACTGATGTTTCATCCTACATGTATCTAACAGTGCTAACATGGCAAGCACTGAGTATTGGCTAAACAGGTGAATTATCAACTTAACAACTTATAGTTCTCAAAAGAAAAAAGTGTGTGTGTGTGAGCGCGCGCACGTGCACTTGTGTGTCTGTTTTCTTTGTAGTCTATGCTGGCCTGGAACTCACTATGTAGCTAAGACTGACCTTTCTGCCTCTAGCCCCCAAGTGCAGAGATTATGAACATGTGCCACCATACCTGGCAGGAAATGTTATTTGAAAAATCATTACTTCGTAAATCAAAAGTAACTGCTTTTTTAAAAAAGATACAGAAAAGAGCAAACACACAAAAGAAAGGGGTTATTATGATCACCATACCTCGCCTCTCCGGTCTGAGACTCCATCTGATTCACCCAAGACTTGTAAATATCCACGGGGTCGGTTTTGATGTTGAGAGACTTGTCATCCATAATTTCCTTCACAACAGGGGCCAAGATCTGCCGGAGGGCATTCTGGCCCCGGGCACCACGGTTGAAACTTACAACCATCTTAATAACCGTGGGGTTTCCTGTCACGATTTCTTGAATCTGATCCACCTTTGACCTAGGAGATGCCAAACAAATTAAGTTTAAACTAATCTCAGAATCTACCGACCTATAGATTTTCTTATGGAAACAGGTTAAGCCTTCCTCCGGAAGCATTTCCCAGCATTCACAGAACCATCTGGTAGCTGCTCAGGTGTAAGAGTCATGGTGCTGGTCCTGATATGAAGGTCCAGCCGTCACATAATTTCCCCCCTGAGATAAAGTCTCTCTATGTTGTTCAAACTCCTAATCCTCCTGCCTCTGCCACTGCCCTCCAACAATCCTTTTTGTGTTTTGTTTGAGACAGGGTCTATGATTTTCTTGCCTTGGCCTCCTGAATGCTGGGATTACAGCCACCATACTGGCCCGCTCTTTCTTTTAAAAATTATGTACAGTTCTCTATCTAGAATGTATGTGAGAGTCAGAGAATGAGTCAGTTCTTTCTACCATGTGGTCTGTCTGAGGATTAAACTCACGTCATCAGCTTGGTAGCAAGCACTTTTTACCCACTGAACCATCTTGCCAGCCCCTCCTGGCTCTCTCTCAAGAGTCACTCACAAGTGTAATAACTATGCTACAGTAATAACTGCTGAGACTTAGCTACTGTCTAGTTTAGTTCAGATGCAGGATTAAAAGGTCTCTCGTGCCTCTTGATGAGTGGAAAACTGGACTGGGACAAACGGTGACCACACTGGACACAGTAACACTTTGTGTGGTGGTGTGAATATGCTTGGCCCTGGGAGTGGCCTTGTTGAAAGAGATGTGTCACTGTGGATGTGGGCTTTGAGACCCTCCTCGTAGCTGCCTACAAGCTTGTCTTCTCCTGTTTGCCTTCAGAACGAGATGTAGAAATCACAATTCCTCCAATGCCATGTCTGCCTGGACGCTGCCATGCTCCCACCATGATGATAATGGACTGAACCTCAAAACCAGTAAGCCAGCCCCAACTAAATGCTGTTCTTTATAAGAGTTGCCTTGGTCATGGTGTCTCTTCATAGCAATGGAAACCTAAGACACTTTGGAAGGCCTTGGGTGTGAAGACCTGTTCTGGGCATTAATCCTGTTAGCTATCAACCTCCTGCCCAACCTCTAGAATGCTGGGATTTCAGGAATGCACAGCCATGCTAGGCAGTTAACAATACTTTATACTAGCTATTTTGAAAGTACATACTTTTAAAAACAGCATTTCTCACAAACTGAGACCACGGAAAGGCAAAGGTTGTCTGAGTCTGAACTATGAGCATCTCTGGTGACCGGCCCACCTGCCCGCCCCCTCTCTCTCCCTCCCGGTCCATACTTGATCTCTTCCTGGAGCGCCGTCTGGAAGAGTCGCAGCAGCAGATACTCCTCCCGCTGGTTGGATGCGTAGTTATAGAGCGTGAAGATCACAGAGTCCATGAACTTGGTGGATTTGTTCTGCGGCATTTGAAAGATCAGCTTGGCCAGATAGGTCGGGTTGGTCTGAAACAAACCCAGCACATCAGAGACTTCTAGATAATACAAAGGCTGATTCGTCTTTTCATTTGTGCTGTTCTTAATACTGATTTTGAAAGTATAATTTTATTGTTTCTCCCTTCCGTGTTCCCCCACAACGCCTCCTATACACCCACTCTTGTTCTCGCAGACTCAAGGCCTCTTTTCGTTAACTGTTGATATGTAAATATATAATTACAACCTGCTCAGTTAGTATAATGTTATTTGTGTGTATATTTTCAGAGCTGACCATTTGGTGCCAGATAACCAGTTCATGTGCCCTTCCCTGGGGAAGACTTACTTTTCTTGCTCTCAGCATTCCTAGTTGCCTGTAGCTCTTCGCCCAGGGTTGAGGCCTCCTGAACTTACCCCTCCCAAGCTCATGCTCTGGAAAACTTAAAGGACTGTAATACCCAGAGGGAAAACAAGACAGCCCCTCACATATCCCTCAGTGGAAACCAGGTGAGACTCCTAGAGGCATCTGTGGGAGGGCAATCCCCGAGAGAAGTAAATCAACCAGGTTGTACACACGCAACCCCGGGAGCCACTTGCCTGCAGTAGATAAAAGAGATGCTGATAGGCTTCCAGCTTCTCTCTCTTCTCCTTGCTCAAAGCCTTGAGCCCACCCTTCTGCTTGTTTATCATCATCATGTCGGACAGCTGTTCTTTATTTTTTTTGGTAAGTTTTTTACTATGGGAGACCACATCCTGAAACAAAAACCAACACATGGATCAAAAGGCTGGCTGAGCAGGGACGGGGGCACTGTGAGGAAGCACTTGTGCACCTGGACAGCGGCATGTGCCACGCTGGCCAATCCCACCACAGCCAATTTCATCCTGTTTCCCATAATTCCATCTCCTACTGCCACCTCAATGTGAAGAAACCAAGCCATGGATTTCCCCTTGGGATCAGAGGGGAAAGTGTCCATGGAGTGAGGAAATCAATTTCTAGGAGTTGATCATTAAAAAAAAAAAGGATCTCATGTACCCTGTGCTGACCTTTAACTTACTCTGTGGCTAAAGGTGACCTTGAACTTCTGGTCTCCCTGCTTCCATTTCCCAAGTGCAAGGATTGAAGGCATGTAACACCATGCCTACTTTATGCAATCTGTGAGGGGAAACCCATGACTTCAAGTATGCCACCAACTAAGGGCATACATACCTTAAGGGACAGACCTACAGCTCAGGGACAGAGTACCCAACCAGCATGCCTAATATCCTGGGTTCGGGTCTAACATCATGATCCACAAACACATAAACATACTTGTTAGCTGTGCATGACGGCACTTGTCTGTAATCCTAGTTACTCAAGAAGTCAAGAAAAACGATTACAAGGTTGTCCAATGTGGACAATGTATCAAGATACTGTCACTAAAGAAAATTTACACCAAGCTGGGTAGGAGGCAGCTGGGGAGTGGTAGGGCCTGTAGCTCAGTCAAGTGTGTGTGAAGCCTTGGGTCAATTTCCCACACTGCCTAGAATAAATAAACAAAGGAACCAGAAGGTTTAAAAAAAAAAACAAACAGGCTGGCAGGGGCTGGAAAGATGGCTCAGCAGTTAAGAGCACTGGCTGTCCTTCCAGAGGGCCTGAGTTCAAATCCAAGTACCCACATGGCAGCTCACAATCATCTGTGATTCCAGTTCCAGGAGGTCTGACATGCTCTTCAGGCCTTCTCGGGCACTAGGCATGCATGTGGTGCATAGGTATAATAGGCAGGCAGAACATACACATATAAAATAATAAACAAATGGGGGTGGGGAGAGGCTGGTGAGAAAGCTCAGTAGGTAATGGAGCTTGCTGCCCAGCCTGGCAACCGGAGTCTGACCTCCAGGGCCGGATCCTATGTTAGAAGAAAACAAGTTATAACTTGACCTGTGACCTCTACATGTGTCCAAACCCAGATAAATTAAATAATAAATAAATAGCCTAAACTCCAAATATCTAAAGTTTAAAACCTAACGGACAAAATCACCCAAAACGTAATTCTGGAAACAAAGTCAGCTGCGCAGTCCTAGCCATGTGGCTAGGACAGTTAGCAATCAAAGACCTTGTCCTAAACAAACTTGACCTCAGTATAGCTGGACATTGGCTGGATGTTATTTATAATAAAAGCATAGATAATTGCCAGACAAATGAGATGATTCATTGAACCTAAACATCTGGAAATGGAGTGTCTCTAAGTAGGCAAAAATGAAGAACAAAAAAATGATAGTTGGTAGAATTAGAAAAGGGTTATCTCAAAAACAAGTCAGCCTCCACACTCCCATTAGACAAGGTTGGACTCCATATTCCCTGTTATACAAGGTTGGACTCCATATTCCCTGTTTGTTAGACAAGGTTAGACTCTCCACTCCCATTAGACAAGGTTGGACTCCATACTCCCTGTTAAACAAGGTTGGACTCCACATTTCCTGTTTGTTAGACAAGGTTGGACTCTCCAATCCCATTAGACAAGGTTGGACTCCACACTCTCTGCTAGTAAGAGGGAGGCAGGCCCCCATCCATACCTGCAGTGTGATCTTGTTCTTCACTAGCAGTCCAATTTTGATATCCATGAGATTGAGGTCATTCTCCAGCTGCTGGTTGGAACGGATGAGGGTGATGACCTCCTCCCGCATCTTCATAAGATCAAGCTCCTCCTGAAAGTCCTGGTCACTTTGGTCCAGGAGGTGGACAAATTTTCGGACCACAATCATAGGCGGATCCTCAGCATTGACTGACAAAGAAAATATGGATCAGACAAAGACCTGAGTTACGAGGAAATATTCTAAGTCTGAGGAAGGGTCAGTACCGTCTTAAAGCTCTAGTGACACACGAGATATTAATTCTTAGGTTTGAATGTGCTCAGACAACCGCCAAGTGCAGTCCTCAGTCAGGTTATTGCTGTTACCACAGGGGCTACACTGGCAAGCAGCGAGACATCTAGCCACATGTTAGCAAAGGGGCTTAATCACAAGTGGCACCTTTCCCAAGCCTTGCCTTCAGGACAACCAAAGAGATCCGTGGAGCGTGCCCAGGACCTGAGGGCTCCCAAGCACTGCCTCAACTCTTCACCGCTGAGCCATGGTTACTCACTGAGAGTCTTGTAGTCATCACGAGCTTTGTTTGCCCGAATGAAAGCCTGGATTTTGATAATGTCATTTATCTAAGGAACAAAGAAAAAACTCCTTTACTCATTTGTCTATTGAACACACAGAAGAGCCACCTGAGCAGCCTGCTGTACCAAGGCTACTTACATGGTCTCGGAAATACTGGAGGCGGTCTCTATAGCGCTTTCTAGCTTGATGCATCCTGGCAAGGGACTGAATCTGTGGAAAAGGGATCCTAGAACTTAGAGGGGCCTTTTCAACACATCAGGCTTGCACCCCACATGGACGAACCCTGCTGGGCTACCGTACCTTCACAACTTCGTCTTTATGGGAGTGCAGGTAAGCCAGCCGATCCTGATATGCCTTCTTCTGTTTGTACCCTCTCCACTGTGACTAAAGGCACCACACAGTATACACGGCATTATTTTCAAAGAATCAGTGAAAGTTAAAACAAACAAACAAAACCCTCAGCTTGCTATTCTCCAAGTACAACTTCCTGATGACACTGTAGGAAGAAGGCTTTCTACCAGGCACAGACCATGTCTCCTTGAGATCACAACAGCCACGCTCTACTTCCCTGACAATGATACAACAGTACACACGGTTTTGTTTAGGGGCTTTGGTGCTGGGGACCTAATGCCTGGCCTTGTGAACACTCTGCATGTGCTCTGCACTGAGCTGTATCCCTAGCCCACACTTGTCACATCTTAAAAAGTGAGTCACATCGATTCACTTATTTGTCATCCTTACTGTTATCAGATGAGGGAGATACACTGTAGTGTACCCATTTCACAGATAAGGAAACTTAAGAGACCCATGGTGTCTAGCAGCAACGGAGCCAAAATTCCTAATTCAATTTTTCCATTACTGTTACTGAAGCACTATTGTTTTATTTGTTGTAACTATAATATATCACTATCATATGCACTATAGTGGTGCAAGTATTATCCACAGACATGACATTCCCTAACACCTCTTGCTACCAAAGTACAGTGATGTAATGTCACAAACAGGAGGCAACTGTCCAAAGATGAGAAAAGAAGTCACAAGAAACACACTCATACATTCAGTTTTATAGTGACAGTTTATTCTTCCTGTTCTAGAGGCCTGCTCACTGTGTGAAGTACCTGAATGCAGGTGATGGCGGGGATCTGTTTCTTCAGAAAGTTCATCCGGGATCGGAATTCCTGTCGAACGAGGTACCCACGGCAACAGGCTTGCAGCTTGGTGATCAAGCCTTCGTTGGCCAGCCAAAGCTGCTCTCGGTTATATGCAGCGGTCACTCCAGAGATGGAGCTCTGAAAAAGCATTTGGTCACATTCAGGGACAAGAGAACAAACACAAAGCATCACCAGAGCACACAGTTGACTTCACTCTCCTTCCACCTATGGCCAGTCTTCAGCTGAGTAATGGGCATGAAGACCTGAGCTGTGGCTCCCAGGGCCAGGCTGATTTGTTAATTAATAATGAGGCAATTAAATGTCAAGTCTTCAACTTATTCCCTATTCCTGTATCCATGACCCCCATCTGCACTGGCACATGGTGCTAGTGAAAAACCCAGAAGTATGCAGTATACCCACCAACACACACTGCTCAGCAGCCCAGAGGGCTTTGACTGTTACTACAGGTGATAGACAATAGGAAAACTTTTGAATAGAGGAATAAAATAATTTATTTTTAGAAAAACAGCACTGGGCTGGAGAGGTGGCTGAGCCGGGTAAGAACACTATCTGCTCTTCCAGAAGTCTTATGTTTAATTCCCAGCAACCACATGGTGGTTTACAACCATCTGTCCTGGGATCTGATGCCCTCTTCCAGCATGCAGGTGTACATACAGATAAAGCACTCATATACATAAATAAGTAAATCTTAAACAAACAAACAAAAAACCCAACAACACTGTTGGCAGAACAGCCAACAGGCTAGAGAAAGAGTTGTCATGTGTGCCACCCCCGACACACAAACACACCCCGCGCGCACACACACACACACACACACACACAGAGTTATTTTTATTTTGTTTTTGAGACAGAGTCTTGGTATGTGGCCTGAGGTAGCTTTTGACTCTTATCATCCTGCTTCAAACTCCCAAGTACCGCAATTATAGGTTATATATGTTTTCTATATATGCTATATGTGTAGATTATAGGATTATATATGCATATGCGGATGTGTGCACACACTAACAAGCTGGGAATGAATTTTGAGGCGAGTAGAATGAGGTGAATTAGAATGCCACAACTGTGATCCCAGTAAGAGGGTCTGGGCATGAATGAGGCAGCAGCTGGGAGGATGTTTAGGAACGCCATTTAGCTGACTACCTACCAATAAACCCGTTCTTTCTTTCCTTAGCATTAAAGATGGTTTTTTGGGCCCTAGCATGCACACCAAAATTGTGGTATGCTAAGTGCTTTGGGAAAGCTCACAAGGGAGAGCTGAGAGCACGCCCTGTCGCTTTTCCTTTTCTCTCTGCTTTCTGCTTGGCAGCTACTCTGACAGTTAGCATTCCAAGCTGTCCTTGTGATCATTCTAAGAATGAGGGAGCACCAAGTCCGAAGGCTCCTGGAGCTCTGATGTCATGAGGCCACCACGCCCTTCCTGAATGCCTGATGTGCATAATTACCTTCTGTAAGAGGGACAAAACAAAATGTCACAAGCCCCCAACCCCTTATTTCAGTTTCTGTTCTTCTGCCCCGCTGTGTCTGAGGTATCTGGGCTTCTAGATGGAAGGTCAACTTGATGGTGTGAGAAAGGACTAAGATCTGGGGGCACGGATCTCAGGTCAGGGCACACAGGTTCCACAGGCTTGTAGAGATCATGGCGGTGTTGGACTTGGCACCTGACAGTGTCCTCTCTAATCTCTTACGAGCCCTGCAAGGTGAGGGAGAGATAGGGGGCTGACGGCCAAGGCAAGCAGAAGTAGAGACAAGGCAGCAAGAGAGATTCTGAAAGAGCAGAGGCAGGAGGTCTGGAGAGACTGCATGGAGGGTTTTGCAGAGACTTCCTAAAGGCATCTGACAATTCAAAGACTGTTGCCAGATACTAAGGAAGGCATTTTCACTAAAGATGCAAGGCTTTCTGTTGGGAGCTAACAAGTGGACGGCAACAGAGAGAGAACTGGGGGCAAACTAACTTTCAAGGCACTTAAGACAGGGTGGGAATGCAGGTTAGGTCAAATCAGAGAAACCCTACGGACTTTGCCTTCTTTTTTTCTTTTTTAAAAGACAGGGTCTCTCTCTGTCTCCCTGGATGTTCTAAAACTCTCTATGTAGGCCAGCCAGATTTGAATGCACAGAATTCTACCTGTTTCTGCCTCCAGAGAGCTGGGATTAAAGGTGTGAGCCATCATGGTTGGCTGGCTTCCTTTTCTTCTTTGTTTTTGGGTAAGGAAGCCATGATCTGTATGTGGGCCAATACTTCCAAGCAGTCCTTAGAGTAGCAGCAGCAACACTGCCTGAGAACTGGTTAGAAATGTGTACTCCCAAGCTCTGCCTTACCCACACGGATCAACCTCCATGCCCAGCACTTTAAATTCGGACAAGAATAGTAACAGAAAATACATGGAGTCAAGACTTGCAGGAACCAGAGAGGATGGTAACAGACATCAGGCAATAACATGCCAGTGAGAGACTTCCCTCCTGAGGGCACACAAGGAAGGATGGCTGTCCCATAAGATGACAAGTGTAGAGTCAGGTGTGGGGGTTGGGGGGTGGGGGTGGGGCAGTACTTGCCAGCCACTGACTTTGGAGGAGTAAGAGATTAGGTAGCTTGCTAAAGTCAGGGAGGAGCATCACACCCACATGTAAAGCACTATCTAGGCCTGGCTGTGCCTAAGGAGGTTAGGGAGACTCCAGTCGTCAGCCCAGCACTGGTCCCTCCCTCACTGAGGTCTCTTTGGCTGCACCCACCAGCCAACAGCATGTGTATCTTTCCTCACAAGGTCCTGGTTTTTCCACCCTCAGTGACTTTCCCCTCTCTGTCCTGAACATTCTTTCCTCTTTACTCACCTGTTTAAAATGTCACTTAGTCTGTTTTCTACCAGGTCAGAATTAAACTTCCCCTAACATCTCCATGGCAGTACTGTGCCAGAACCCCCTGACTCTGCCTGCACTCACTGGCTCTATTCCGGCCTGGATGTTCCCCTAACACTGAAAGGCCAAGAGCAGAGCAATGGGCCACCTAAGTTTTCTTTTATAACCACCGTACAGTGAAACTAGCTGAATTGTACAATTGACATGTTTTCAATTTCAGACTTCTTCACCTCCCAAACCACTAAACCACGATTATTCCAAAATAACGTGTTGCACAGTTTACATCGGAGTCCAGGACTACCACCACAGTATTTCTCCTCTGAACCAGTAGTAACCCTGAAGCACTTTCTCTCAGATCTTTCTTGTGTGAAGAAAGGTGGCCTACCTGGATCTCCTCTCGAGAAAGCTGCACAGAATTCTGCACAAAGTCTGGGGGCTCAGCCCATCCTCCCGCTTGCGTCTCCAGATTGTGGTAGTAATGGTACCCGCCTTTCACCCAGTGCTTCACCCACTTGCTGTTATTGTCTCCTGGTAGAAAACGGGGAGGAAAAACAGTAACCTAGAGCCACACCCCCGTGCTGATTACTCTAGTCAACTCTGAGAACCTAAACATTCTCCAAAACCTGTTCCTTGGGTCCAACAGTAAAGGATGATCTTGAGCGTCCACTGAGCCTTGGCTAAGTAATGTCTACTCTACGTCATGCACGTCATATTATAAAAAGGGATGGCCCAGGAGGTCCCATCACAGAACCAACCATACTTCCAATTCCTCTGTCTAACTCCTGCAGTCAGAACACTGTCCAGAAAAGACGGGCCACCCACCCTTCAGCACTGCCTTCAGGAATGAGAGAGTTACATTTTCTCTGTATAAACTTCTCTCAACTGTCCACAGACTCAGATAATCAGAGCTGCTGGCATCCTAGGAAAGGCAAACAGCCAAGTATCTTGGACCCTTACCACACTCTCATAAAATAGTTCACACAGCTGTCTACACTCTTTCAGAGTTTAGGACTATTTCCCGCAAAGTGAGCCTAAATACTGTTTGTCCACACTAAAGTATCTTAGCTTACATCTGTCTCCTCATATGCTCAAGAGCTTAGCTCACAGACATAGGTACCTTCCCATGACCCACCTGCTGCTAGTCTTTTCTTCTTGGCTTCAGCAAGGTCACTCTGGTACGTTTCCCCACATTCAGGGATCACTCCATATAAGCCAACATCCGGAGAACGAAGGGCACTCAGGGTTCTGCCAACATCACCTCTGTCTACTGCTTCATTGATGGCAAAGATTCCTAAGGCAACTGTCTCGGAAGAGAATTATTAATGTAGCAGTTTAGGAGGTGTCTACACTCACATGACTTCCCCCAGCACACCCACCAGCCACCCACCCTGCCCAGCAGACCGGAGCAGCTGTTGTTCTCGCCCTCCACCCACACGCGAGCAAGACAACGGACAAGAATACTTACACCTCTGTGCTTCTTGGGTGTCTTTGTTGGACTGCCAGATTCCACCCTGAATTTCATCCAACCACAACACAGCCGACTCATCCTGGGTTTCCTAGGGATGATTGAAAGCAAAGCAATGATAAAGCCATGGGGAACATCAGGGAGTGAGTGATGAGGGCCTTCTGGGACTCAGCTATAGAAGGAAAGGTTCCGCAGACGAACCGTGGTTAAGGTGAATGAAAAGAGCCAGGCATCAAAAACCCTGGCCTAAGTGAAACAGGAAATGGCTCCCATGCAAGCAAAGGATGAGTGAAGAGAATCAAACTGTTCAGGAAGCGGACAGCAGTGGAGGGAGCAGGAGTGGGAACACTGGGAAGGGACCCAGGGACTTGTACAGTATGACAAAGGCCAGAGTGTGTGTATTAATACACTCGGTCCAGAAAGCCTCCTTTGCCCTTGACACACAGAGGCAGCTCAAATTCCCTGATACAACTAATGCTTTCGAGGCTGTCATGTCTTATTTAACCAGATCCTTTTAATTCTCAGATTTAAAACTGGGAGTTATTGTCACTGCAAGTGTCACTAGATCATGTTCTAAACCTTTCTTTTTGTTTTGTTTTTTTTTTTTTTAATTGTTATTGTGTTTGCTTTTTTGTTGTCATTCTTTTTGTTCATTTTTTTTTCCTTCTGAGACTGGGTCTTGCTACATAGCCCAGGCTGTCCTGGAACTCACTCTGTAGACCAGGCTGGCCTCAAACTCACAGAGACCCACCCGCCTCTGCCTCCAAAATGTTGGGATTCGAGTTGTGTGCCACTACACCCTGCTTAAGCCTTTCATTTTAAATCACTTGCTGGAAACTAAAACCATATGTTCACATACAAGGAGTATGATAAATGGGGCCAAGAGAAGCTGTGCAGTCTGAGTGGACTACGGTGACAGCAGTGATGGAGGAGAACTGGCTTGTTTCATTCTTGCTATGGTTTATTTTCCCTTAAGCTAACAGATAAGGGTCTCAATCTGGAATTCTGATGCATATACCATTATTCACCCCCATCTTCCCTGATCCCCCCTTTGCTAGTCTCTTGTCTCCCCTCAAATATTTTTTCTTATGTGTTCATGCTACATACACTGAAGATGGGGAATGGCTACACATAATCCTGAGTCCTCAAATGGTAGTTTCAACAACAACGACAACACTAACCAAAAAACTGTAAATGCTAACTAACATCAACTGCAGGGTGAAGCCACAACAAGCCAGCCTCAGGCTGTGACTGCAAGAGCTGAGAAGTCAGAGGCGACCGGGCAGATGGTCCTAGACAGCAAGAGAAGCTGCCCACAAGCCCTATCTACCAAAGCAGAGGCACTTCTATGGGCTGGAATCCAGCCATTGCTGGTTCACTGCTAGGCTGATCTTACAGATTCCAAGCAGAGCTGAGAGGCTGAACAGAGCTCTCCCCTGCAGGGAAGAGTTCTGACTGTTCAGTCCTGTTCCCCACTGCCCCATGCAGGCGAAAACAAGGAGCTATGGCTAACCTTCCTTTCACATATAATCCTCATACATAAGAACCAAACAATGGAACTAAGGTAATAAAGGCAGGAGAGTGAACAGAAATTGGTTTGGGATTTGCTAGCACTGGTTCCTTGTGGCTTACACTCAAGCATGGGTGTGTAGATGGGAAGAGAGTTTTAAGTCACTCATGTCCATAATATTAAAATGATCCTCATCTTGGGCATTCAGACTCGACCACTCAGGAACAGGTAATTCATTCTTAGTAAGTGCTCCAAAGGCACCAACTTCAAGTAAGGAAAGAAACCGCACCAATGAAATGGCAGACTCGGGACCTCTAAGAAACCTCTCACTGTAAATGCAACAAATGCAGGCTGAAAATGGCAAGAGTTGGCTTTTCTAAACTGATGAGATGACGGAAGGCTTGTGACAGAGCTGGCACGGAGGCGTTTCCCACTGAGTGAGCACCCGAGCTCTGTGCTGCTGCATCTTCCCACAACCTATTTGGTGACCCCTGGGAGGTCACCAGTGCTTGCCCTCATCCCTTACCCTCCTTGGGTGTGACCAGGGCCTTACCCCAGCTGTTAAGACCACTGATGCTTGGGTGACAGCAGTTTCAACAACAACACGAACCAAAAAACTTAGAAGGGGAAATCTGGAGAAGAGGTACTTAAAGAAAGTTGTGAAATTGTGACCTATTCCTGGATGGGAATCGAGAAGGCCACCCCTGGTACATGTGGGGATGCAGAGACTCTTCTAAAAAGGATTGTGAATATAGTGGAGACAATGACACACATTTTATAAAGATGAGTTATACTATACGGCCTGCAAATTATACTCCAATCAAATCGAAAGCTCGAAGCTCCAGGGTCTGACCAAGCTTGGAGGGAAAGCCATAATGCCATAAACTGCCTACTGAGCAGAAAGCACAAAGGGCCCTCAGCAGGGCACAAAGGGCCCGGAGGCTTTACAGTTTCTAGGGATGCAAGGACACCAGTCCAATTGTTAGCAAATCACAAGCTGATTAGGGAGATTTTCGTGCTTGTGCATGACAAAGACAGTTCACAGAATTCAGAAAAGCCACTGAACTGTTGCCCGCACCTGCAATCTCAGGAACTGAAGCAAGCCCCCATCTCAACAAAAACCCTATAACACTAAACAAGTGATGCATGAGAGCAGGATTCGGATCTCTGGAGTTAACACATTATTAGTAGAAGGTTTGGTTGCCAAATAAAACACACAGCAACAAAAATAAGGCATGCAGGGACTGGACAGACATTCAAACCCACCAGACAACAGAGGCTACCAAGGAAGAGCCTCAAGCTGAACTTGTGGCCAAAGACTTGGATCAGCTATTTTATATACGTTAAAGAACTAGTGGGGATTGTGCCAGGCACTAAAGCATAAGAACATTCCTAGCAGCATCAGCAGGGAGAAACCACACTCTTAAACATGGAAAAGTACAATAACTGAATAGATTTGATTGTGTAGAAGGGGGAAAAGTCAACTTGAAGACAGGTCAGTTCTGATGCTCTAGTCAGAAAGTTAACAAGAAAAAGGAGCGCTGGAAAGCAGGAGAAGTGAGCATTCTGGCAGGGTATTCTTCGTCCTCCAAAGGACGAGTATTTGCCAGCAACAAAGGATACACAACAAAGTAAGGGCTCAGGAGATGCCTGGTAAACTTCTCTAAGTCCTGAGATCACCACAGACACAAAGATGCCACCAAGAGCACTGCATACTAAATATTTTGTGTGAGTTTTTGGTTGTTTTCAATTTTTGAGACAGGGTCTCATGGAACCCAAACTAGCCTTGAACTAACTATGCAGCTGAGAATGACCATGAATTCCTGACTGGGCGTCTACTCATCAGAGCTGGGGCTCAGGCATGTGCCACCACACCCAGCTACAGACTAAATTTAAATTACGATATTTGTGCTTGCTAAGTTTAGAATTCAGTAACTATTTTTAACACTATTCCCTAGATGGTTTGTAGGATGTGGAAGCTAACAAATGCCTTAAAAAAGACAATTCTACCCTAAGTGCAGTGTCCGCACTGTAATGTCCCTGTGGCTACTCTACCTCTTTCTCCTTTCCACAGCAAAAGGAAATGCTTCAAATGTCACTTACAGGCTACAACCTGGACAAAGTTAAATGAAGCCAATCACAATGGTCAATATATCACATGATTCTATCTATATGAAATATTCTGAATTCAAAATCCATAGAACAGGAGACTGATGGTTGCCCAGGGCTGGGGGAGACAGCAATGAGGGACCCCTAACAGGTACAGGTGTGCTCTGTGGATGATAATACCCTAAAAGTGACCGTGAGAGTTTCACAATTCTATCAGTATACTGGAAATCACTTAACACACATTTTAAAATGGTGAGTTACATAGCATGTGAATTATATCTTTGTTTTGTTTTTTATGTATACGAGTACACTGTAGCTGTCTTCAGTCACACCAGAAGAGGGCATCGGATCCAATTACAGATGGTTGTGAGCTACCATGTGGTTGCTAGGAACTCAGGACCTCTGGAAGAGCAGTCAGTGTTCTTAACCACTGAGCCAGCCCTCCAGTCCTGTGAATTATCTCTTAATAAAAGTATTGTAAAGCAAGAGTTACAGTGTTCCCCACTAAAGATTAGCTTTTATGTTCTTCCTCTGACCCACTAATGGCTGTCCTAAATCTACACATAATTGGTTTTTTTTTTGGTTTTGTTTGAGGTGTTGGGGAGCAGACACATGGCTTCATTCATGCTAGGCAAGCCCTCCACCACTGAGTGGCACCACTTATCGCATCTATCTACCAAAAGACACGGATTAGGCCTCTCACAGAAGGACCAACCAAGAAGTCAAAAAATAGGAATCTAGAACTCCCAGTAACAGAAAAAACGATAACACAGCAGGACTGTACACAACAATGGTCTGCGGATGAGTGTCACTAGCATGTTAGACAAAAGAGGCCCGGCACAGAAATGCACACTGAGTATGGATGCACTTAAATACAGGGCTAAAGTCAACTTCGGTGTGTAAACCAGAATAGTGGAGGACCACCAAATGGGAGGTGCACGGGTATGGACGGAAGGGGACATGAGTGAGAGCTTGGGGTGCTAATAACTCTTGCTAAAGAATTGTAAACATCAATCACAGGTACATTTGCTTCTGAAAGTTTGTATAACCGAATACTTCATCTGACTTGCTCAGGATCTTATATTTCAATGAACCTGAAGGGCATCAGCAAGGATGGGGATGGAGAGGTGGAAGTGAGAAGGAAAGCCAATCAAAACTAAGTATTAAAATGCCAAGGAGAAACCGGCAACTATGGAAGCTAATTAAGAACATTAAATTGAATTTAAAAAGGAATGTTGCTATAGAGACATCTACAGGAGAGGAATGTGCAAAATACCCCGAGTTCCCAGGAGGTGGAGCATTTGTCTCTCCAGTGGCCAAAGGTGAAACAAGGGTAACCTGGCGGGCAAGGCATTTATTCTTCCCAGAGGCTGACTGCTGAGTCAGAGCAAGGCAGGGTTGGGGGTTGGGGGTGTGTGCTCACCTGGGCCTTTTCTCTCTTTGCTCGGATCAGTGTGTCTTGATAATGCTGTGCCACTTCTTCGAGGACCCCCTCCAGCTTGGCTGCAGGGATCTGCAAGGCCTGCAGAGTCTTCTGAGCATCTCCTTCATCCAGGGCTTCATTAATTAAACCAATGGCCAAAATCCCTAAGTACGCAGAGACAAAAGGCTATGTTGTAGTTAAGAAATTTAGAGAGAAAAAAATCAATTCTAGAGTCTCAGTTACTCAGGAGGTTGTCAGAAGAGAATCATGTGACCCCACAATTCAAGCTCAGCAGAAACCGTGCTAACTCTGTGACCTCGCCTGAGAGTAATCATGGATCAAACTACAACGAAGCAAGCAGCACTGTGTTTCGTCTAAACTCCCTCACCTATCCGTTCCTACTGGAGCACAGGTTCTTCTGTTTCATTTTGAAAGGGTTAAAGAGATGGGGATTTTTAGTTTCAGTCACACTGTGAAGCTCAAGTGGCTTTTGCCCAGGACTCCTGAGTGCTGATATCCAAGCCTGGGCCACCACATGCTGAGGAAGGGATGAGGGTAGATGAAACTGGCTTCACAGCTTTCAAGAACCTTCAGAAGTGCAATCAAAATCATTCATCATTTGTACTGAATGAAACAGGAGGCGTGGGGACCTCCTCCCTTGGATTACACAATGAATGAGTGGCAGAATGAAGAGCTAAGCCCAGGATTTTCCATTCCACGCTCATCTCTTCCCACAAATCAGTTGAGTGTTTCTCACAGGAAATTCAAATTAGAACTGGAAACACCCACTCAGGCAGCTAGGCCTTTGGGGAGGACTCTGCTGTGTGCGGCAGTATTTGGCTGGTCTCTGAAAGTATCCTGAAGAGCATCTGTCATTGATGGTACCTCCCACCACACCTGAAGGTGTGCCAATGGAAGCATCCTATGGTGGGCCTCGGGACGGTTTCAGGCAAGGCTGACCAAGCTGGATCTAAGAAGTCATGTAGCTTCAGCTTGGCCTCCGACACATAGTCAGTAATTCAGCCAGTCACGGGTAGGTAATGAAGTCAACTCTGGATACCCAAAGCTCAGACGAGTCCCCAGTCAGTAATTGTGGTCAGGAGGGTGACACAAACTGAGGCCACAGCAGCTTTGCCTTCAGAACCTTCCCAGACACAGTCCCTGGCTCTGAATTTTTGTCTCCAGATTTATACCCTTTATAATCACACTGCAATGTGCAATGCACCTGAGTCTCGCATGACTGTGAGTTCTCTGAGACTTTTTAGCAAAGCATTAAACATGAGGAGGCAGAGGGAATCCTCAACTTTGCAGCCAGTTCAGAAGAGAGGCCTAGTTTGAACTGGCAGCTGATGTCTGACCACAAGTGGATTTGTGGGAGGCTGTGCCCTCAACCTATACCAGATGACACACTTCAGGCAGTGTTTGTTAGAACTACTTGTTACACTATATACATATACTATATATAGTGTACTATATATAGTTACATGCCACAGAATTACAACTATATCTTATAGCTAGAACAGATCATGCTCAAGTCACCTCCCCCAAATTTTGTTTGTTTTTGCACTTGTTCTCTGTGTCCCGGAACTCACTCTATAAGACCAGGATGGCCTTGAATTGAGCGATCCACTTAGAGACTGCCTCCTGAGTGCTGGGATTAAAGGAATTCACCACCATTACGGGTCCAAAATTTATTTATTGGACACATAACCAATAATAAGTGTACTGAAAACAGTACCTAACCTTAGCTAGTTGAGTTTTATATAATTATACAAACATATGTGTGAAATAAATAAACATTTATAGTTCAATATTTCATTCAAAAGCCCTTGTAGGAGTAGTATTTAGAACCAGCTCTTGTGGTATGTGTATCTGTTTGTGTGAGCACTGTGTGTCTCTGCCTGCTGCAGGTGTGTGCTGCACCTAGGGCAGAAGTTGACATCAGGTATTTTCCCTAGTCACTAGGTTGGCTGGTTGATAAGCTCCCAGGGAGTGTCTTGTCTCTGCCTCCCTTCTCCCTAGTCCTAGGGTTACAGATGTTTGCTGCCACACCCAATTTGTACCTGGGTGCTGGGGATCTGCACTCCTGTCTTCACACCTGTGAGGCAGGCACTTTACCAACCGAACCATCCTCCCAGCCACAAACCACACCATCTTTAACAGTAACGTTTTCTGAGGGGACAGCATGGTTACTCACGCTCATGTTCCTCGTGGACCACCAGGTTCACATGGTCCACACAAGCCTGGATGTCATTCCATGTAATAAATTCATTATTCTCTGCATGGGCCTGAGCTTTCAGCTTCATCAATTCATCGATATACCTGTCCCAGCCCAAAATAAAAAAGCAGGGTGAAAGAAAAATCAGAATGATTATTCAAGAAATAAATGTTCTAGAACACAGGAAGTGTTTAGCATAAGTCTTGGGACTGCAGAGTGACCTTAAAACTTAAACACACAAGGAAAACACTTAGTCTCTAAGTTCTAGGAGACCAACTCTAAAAGCAGGGGACTCATCCAAAGACATACAGACAGACAGACAAGAGGGACAAGCTGGAGAGGAACACAGCAGTAGAGTACTCTTCAATACGTATGAGGCCCGGGTTCCTACCCCAGCACCAACAAAAACAAAATGTTATGGCGTCTGTAATGTACTGACATTATGAAGTCACAGTGTGAAGACAAAGCCTGGAATGAAAACTGTAGACACAAGAAGACAGGGGTGACCGCCATACAATGAACCCGAGGCACACGCTCTGGGCCCCACCTTTGACAGTTTTCTTCCTCGATATTGGTAAGGCCTGTAACTGAGCTGCTCAGCTGCTTCCACACTGTGTTCATGTCTCCTGACTCCAGTGCCCTGTTGATGAGGGCCACAGATGACAGCATCTCCACAGCAACAGTGAGTTCAGGATGGGTGAGGCTATGCTGTGCAGGACAAGAGGAGAGAAACAGTGAGGAAGGACACTCCCCAACACCAAGGGAATTAATTACGAGTTCCACATGAAAGCTGAGTTTCTGGAAAAAGCTTCTACCCAAGCACACGGAGATGTAGGTATTAAATTCACTTCCACCCCATTCTGCTCCCAAACAATACAGGTTCAGTTAACTTACCTCAGGACTCTGCTGCTGCAGGGTGGCCAACTCCTTTTGATAAAGATCGGCTGCAAATGGATACACTTGGGGCAGCTGGACTTCAGGATTCATTAGCTCCAAAACGGTCTTCTCAGCAATGCCCTTCTGGATCGCGGCATTGATTGCCGCCACTGCTGCCAACCCTGAAGGAAAACAGGTCAGCATGCAGTGGGCTTAGAGCCCTAAGCAGAAACAGTGCCTTGTTTTGTTTGTGAGACAGGGTCTCACTAGGTAGCTCTGGCTGCCCTGGAACTATGTAGATCAGGCTGGCCTTGAACTCAAAGATCCACCTGCCTCTATCTCCCTAGTGCTGGGATTAAATGAGTACACCACCCTGCCCGGCTGACGTTTTGGTTGCATGTATGTATGTGTACTGCGTGTGTTTGCTGTTCATGGAGACCAGAAGTGGGTGTCAGATCCCCTAGAACTGGAGTTACAGATGGCTATAAGCCTGTAAACTGCTTGCCACGGGAGTGCTGGGAACAGAACCTGGTCCTCTGCAGAGCAACAAGTGCTTTCAACCCCTGGGCCAGTAACACCATACACCTCCCCCTCCAAACCCGCTTTAAAAGTACTGTGGAATATTATGTGCAGATGCATGTTCACATGCATGTAGATGCATGTGGCAGGACATGTGTGGAGGCCTTTGATATTGGGTGCCTTGATCACTCTCCGCCTTATACACTTGAGGCAGGGTCTTGTGCTGAACTGGAGCCCACTTGTTTCAGGCTAGTCTGGCTATACATCTTGCCTACCATGCACTAGGATTACAAGGCAGCTGTCATGCCCACTGGGCTTTTACATAGATCCTGGGAATTAGAATCCTGGTCCTCAAGTTTGAGCAGGAAACGTTTGGCCTGCTGAACCATCTCTCTAGAAACCCACACTCCCATACACCCCCACCCCCCCCCCCAAAAACATTATGTAACCCTAGTCTGCCTTTATTCACAAAAATTCTCCTGCCTCAGGAGTTGCTGGAATTGTGGGCATGCGTCACCAGATCTGGCTAGGAGGTACCAATTTTTATAGAATAGAGTTGCATTCTGTACCCACATCAGTCATGATGCCTGATGTGGAATTCATCTCTAAAAACCCTCATTGGAGAAGGCAGGGGCAGCCCTGCAGTGGGGGTGGGGTACAGACGCAGAGGCAGGACTCCAATAGGAGCAGAACAGGGTCTTGCTGGGCAGGGATGGAGCCAGGCCCAAAGCTGAGCCCACACAGAATGTAGAAAGCCAGAGAATGGTTTTACTGCTGAGTACTAGCTGCAGAGGCCATGGGAGTGGACACAGGCCTCTTGAAGTTTCAAGGGCTGCACCAAGCTGGGGGCTGAGCTGAAAATCTAGAGAGCCAAGCACCCACATTTCAAACCACCTACCATAAGAATTCTTGTTTGCCCAACTCTGAGCCTATGGAACAGACTCTATGAGCAAGGATTCTCCCCTAACTTTGATATGCAGAGCCCACAGGCAGCACAGAAGGCTGAACAGAGCATCAGGCCATCATGCCAGATACCCTGTGCCAGCTGGCTATCACCCAGTATCTCCTCTCAGGCAAGTGACTAATTTACCTGGCACCTAATTTCAAGCTGGACTATGCTGGGCTAGCACTGTCTGGTCTGTGGTTGAAAGGCAGCTTTAGGAGCCCAAGGTCACCCCAGGGAGAGTAGGCACTGGGTCATATGTGTTTAAATAGATGTCTCCATACAGTGCTTGGGTTTTCTATAGGCTGATTCTGCCATCTAAGCTACAGGCATTAAGGATGTGCTTACCTATAAGCCAATGGTCACCCCTACCTGTCTCCTGAGCTGATAAACTGGCACCTCTGCCACACTTCAGATGACAGCTTTTTCAGTTTGCTAACAATGCCTATGTCTTGCAAGTTCTAGACTGAGCCAACAATATAGCACTCACATAGCAGAACCAATTTCAGGAAAACATCTGCCCCACTGCTGGAGGCAGTTCCTCCTGTCTTTCTCTTCCTCATTCTGAGAAGCCAAACCCCCAGGTTTTGAAAATTACTTTATTTCAGGGCTGTCTGCACCTTTGGTTCCCTAGAACCCTCTATGTAGGGCTGATTCCAGCGCCCACAGGCCCGGCCCTCAGCCTCCCTGAATTGCCCAGGATCTCCAGCTGAGCATGCTCAACAGAGGGGCCACTTCTGCAGTGGCCTGCACCCTTTGTCTTCCTACACTCCTCCTCTGTCCTAAGAGATAAAACCTGCTGCTTCTAGTGCCTGACCTGGGAACAGTACAGCCCAGGAGCAGAGTGCTGCAGGACTGAGCATGCTGGGGGAGAGAGCACATTTCTCATCCCATGGCTGAGAGGGGAGGCAGGACCATGTCACCAATCACTTCACAGCTTACACCTCTGCACTCCCTTCCTTGGCTACCTTGACATGTGCTTGCTCTTAGCCCTTCAATAAAAGCTACCTTGGGTCTAGAAAAGACACAGTCACTTTCCTCTTCGCCTTCATTGTCTGTCTGTACTGTTCGTCATGTGCGCTACTAACACCAGCTAAACAGTTCTTCCTTTCCCAGGACCTTTCTAGTAAGGCTGACCTTCAATGCTTCCCAGCTGCATCTCAAGCCAGCCAAAATAGGTACCAGAACTCACCTTTCCCCTACAGCACTGTCTGCCCCAACTCCTTTCTCCTACAATAAGGAGTGCTCTCTCCTCTCCCACAGCCTAACTTATAGCCTTTAAGTGCTGCCTTCTCCAGACACATCCCTAACTACTCGAAAGGATTCATCAGCCATAGTGAATGTGCCCGGACCCTAGTTCTGCTTTTAATTGCCACCAAAAGTACTTGGCTTTGCATTGTGGTGAGTAGGCTCAGGTGGCAGGTGACGTAACTTCAGACCCTTTAATGACATAAAGCCACAACTTCCCTCTTCCTGAACATTTCTGTGGCCCGACGCTGAAGGACTCTTACTTCGTTGATACTGCTGGGCAGCACTGTTGGCAGCATCCACTCCAGCCTGTACCTCCTCCTTCTGCAGGGGGTCAGTCTGGCCACTCTAAGGAAAGCAAAGGATATTGATGAGATGACTGTTCATGCATAGGCCTCTAGACCTGAATGAAAGTCTTCTTAACAGCAGTGACAAGGGACAAAGAAACTAAGTAAGCTCCAGGCTTAATGCAGCCACACTGAATAGAGTCAAAGGCCCTTGCCAAATCTGGGGTAGAGCGGCTATTGATATGCCAGTGCGTGCGTGCGTGCGTGCGTGTGTGTGTGTGTGTGTGCGTGTGTGCGTGTGTGTAGCTCTGAAATGTTTTACAGATAAATATTTATGGACTCACAGGGTATTAATATGGCTTACTCCTACCAATGTATGCTGGGAATTTGTAAAATGTATACTTGTCTTTAGGTAGACAAAAATAGAAAAGACTTTCCTATTTGTTCCAGGGGAAAGTCTACAAGTCTAATCCCACAAGACATCCTTGCAGCACCTAAAGTATTCCCCAGTGTCAGTCAAAGGAAACTGTGGGTGTTGAGCAATGTTTTTAAAGTAGAATTTCCTGAAGTAAAAGTGGAAAAACTTGAGGCTGCCTACGGAGATTTTCCTTAGAGGAGGACTGGGAGTGAGCAATGGAGAGAGGCGGTATCTTGTGTTTTAAGAGAGGATTCACAGATCTCCAAGGGAAATGGGGCGCTGGAGAATGTGCATGCCAGCTGAGATAAAAAGCACCCCCAGTCTAAACTGTATGAAGAAAATAGTTGTATTAGGGAAGAGCCAGACACTTTTGGGGACAGCATGAAAGTAAGAACTAGATACCAGGGGGGACACAGTATGGAAGCTAGGGACACAGACACCTGGGGACAGTGTGGAAGTTAGGGACACAGAC
>JADRCH010000016.1:18147481-18286991 GCA_019843965.1 Rhynchomys soricoides
ACCTGGGGACAGTGTGGAAGTTAGGGACACAGACACCTGGGGGACAGCATGGAAGTGAAGACTAGACACCTGGGGGACAGCCCGGAGCCAAGAGGGCCAGGAAGCCCACTGCCCCACCTGGCATGCCCACCTGTCTCTTCTGCTGCAGATCACTCTGTAGCTGCTTCATGTACCAGTCGCTGTTCTGGGTCTGCAGCCCTCGGAGGCCCAGAGCCAGTGACTGCAGAGCCTTGAGCAGGGTCAGCGCACAGCCCTGATCTAAAGCCAGGCTGATGTTGGCCAGGGCAGAAGATGCTGAGGGGAGAGCAAAGGTTTAAAACCATCTGACAATACCACAACAGCCTAGAGACTCTTCCTTCTCCCAGAACCCACAACCCCAGCTCCAGACTGTGCAAACAGCCCAGTCCTAGGGCTGCCATGGCTCAGAAGCTCAAGAGTCTAGAGTCAGAGAACCTGAATGTCATTAAGTGGAGGATCTCCAAGCCGACCAGTCCTCAGTCTACAGACTCCCGCCACATTCCAGGCCTACTTAAAAGCTTCCAGCTGTGAATGGCTTGGCACCAAGATGGCCCCGACAAACCAGACACATGGAATGCCTACAATACTCAAAATACCGTCGTTTCCAGTGATGCTTCCAAACTGTGAAAAGCACACAGAACAAAATTCTTCCATGACAATTTACAGCTTTGGACAATTTTGCTTAAAAACAACAACAAAAAAATCTTTTAAATTTGCACTCTGGATTTCCCACTGAATTTACCCAACTGTCCCTACTGTGACAGCACACACCTCACTAACAGCCTTAGTTCCTTCAACCATTTCCTCTATGGCATTTGAAACCACTAGCCTGCTGTCTCCCTGTGCTACATAGTCTTATGTCAACTTGACACAAGTCAGAGTCATCTGAAAGGAAGAACCTCCACTGAGAAAAAGGGCCCATAAAGCAGGTTGCAAGGCAAGCCTGTAGGGCATTTTCCTAATTAGTGATTATGTGGGAGGGGCCAACACACTGTGGGTGGTGCCACCCCTGGGTTGGTGGTCCTGGGTTCTATAAGAAAGCAGAGCCAGAAGATAGTGGTGCTCGCCTTTAATCCCAGTACTCAAGAGGCAGAGACAGGTGGATCTCCTACGTTTGAGGGCAGCCTGGTCTACAGAGTGAGTTCCAGGTTGGCCAGGGCCACACAGAAAAACCCTATCTTAAAAAACAAAAATAAAACAAAACAAACAAAAGCAGGCTGAGCAAGCCAAGGGGAGCAAGCCAGTAAGCAGCACCCACTCCAAGGCCTTTGCATCAGCTCCTGCCTCCAGTAGAAGTGTTGAAGGGAAACTGTCAGATGTTTCTTCATCAGAAAGGAATAAGAAGACATCGTCTCCTGTAGGGTGACTGGGGAAGGGTGTCTCAGTGTGTGCCCAAGCTGGTCTTCAACTTGTGGGCTTAAGTGATCCTCCTGAACACAGGGACTTTAACCTTCAATTGAATGGCTCATAGGACAATTTGGTTTTTTGCCACTGGGAAGGTGATGCTTTGTTTTCTATTTCTGTGTAAGTCAATGGGATCCCTGTGACATTTTCCTCTATCCATCAACCAGGCCATCATACATGTCTACCCTTCCCCCTCATCCTCAATAGTTTTCCTAGGCTGTCTTTTAAGAGTTATGTGGTGGTGCACGCCTTTAATCCCAGCACTTGGGGGGGGGGGGGTGCAGAGGCAGGCAGATTTCTGAGTTCGAGGCCAGCCTGGTCTACAGAGTGAGTTCCAGGACAGCCAGGGCTATACAGAGAAACCCTGTCTCGAAAAACAAACCAACAAACAAATAAAAAGAGTTATGTGTCATGTTTTAAATCATGCACATGAAAGCCCTTCACATAAAGTAAAATAAATTAGGCATTATTACATTGAAAGCCAAAATAAGGCAATTCTGATCTAAGAAACTATAGCTACTGGGAGTTGTAATTTTTTAAAAAGATTTATTTATTTATTTTATGTATGTGACTATACTATTGCTGTCTTCAGATACACCAGAAGAGGCTATCAGGCCCCATCACAGATGATTGTGGGCCACCATGTGGTTGCTGGGAATTGAACTCGGGACCTCTAGAAGAGCAGTCAGTGTTCTTAACCACTGAGCCATCTCTCCAGCCCCCAGGAGTTGTAATTTTTATATTATGGACAGTTCATTTCTTTTCAGAAAGCAAAAAATACAGTGTTATTGCCATTCAGAGATATCTGATTTTATCATTAATGTAGCAAAAAGGAATCAATAAAATACAAAAAAAAAAAAATTTGAAATATTTGGGACATAGCAATACTTAACTTTGATTGATTAAAAGAGAGAAGCAGATCACAAGCTTCCAGACAGCAGCCCAAGAGAGACAAGGTCTCAGATAATCTAGACCATCAGTTCTCAACCTGTAGGTTGAGACCCCTTGGGAGGTCATGTATCAGATATCCTGCATATCAAATATTTATGTTATGATTCATAACAGTAGCAAAATTACAGTTACAAAGTAGCAATGAAATAATTTTATGTTTGGGGGGTCACCACAACACTGTGTCACATTAAAGGCATATGCCACCAATGCCCGACCAAATAAAATTTTTTTAAAGGAAGCCTCTTCTAAGATACTTCTTTGGCTGGGCAGTGGTGGTAGTATACACCTTTAATTCCAATACTCTGGAGGCAGTAGCAGGCAGATCTCTGAGTTCCAGGCCAGCCTGGTCTACAGAACTTATTCCAGGACAGCCAGGTCTACACCAAGAGACCCTGTCTCAGGGAAAAAAAACAAAAAACAAAAAACGAACTTCTTTGGGCTGGGGTGTAATTCAGTGGTAGAGTGCTTGCCCAGGGTTCCAACCCTAGCACCACAAAGGAAAAAAAGAAACTCAGGTGTCTTTAGAACCAGCTACTCTCCTGCCTTATGTTTCTAACTTGGGGCAATACTTACTATTGACTTTGTTTACATTCCCTTGGATTTCAGCTTGTGTGAGCAGCTCCTCGTAAACATCCCTTTCTCTGTCAGAGTTTTCCGTCTGAGGATGAATAAAAACAGCAGAGATGAGTCCAGGTCTCTGAAGAGCCGGGAGAAGTATGTGTGTGCTTCCTAACACCCCACCATCATGACAAAACCAAGAACAAGTCTAAGTATGGAGTTCAGATCTTCTGTAAGTGACAAAGTTACATGACTATCCTAAGAACACAAGACCCAGGTCCCCTTGTTACAAACAGTAAGGGGTTCCAGCAGAGTGGAGCCAGGAGCCAGGAAGGAAGCCCTTGGAGAAACCACCCTGCCTACTAAGGTCAGTGGGCTGAGCTGGCATCCTTGCCTGAGAGCAGTGGGTACCAGGCTGGGAGCCTCTCGCTGGAGATACAGGCAGAGGCTCGGCCTTACCACCTGCCTGCAAGCCTGTTCAGCACTTATTTTGGGGCTTAAATTCCGTGCTCTATAATAAAGAGACATCACTGACTCCAAGGGCTAAATAAACGTGTGTGGAGTCTTTGTTCATTTATTACTGTTGTATACAAGTATGATGGAAGGGTGGGTGTGATGTGTACATGCGCAGAGAACACTCCAGTGGAGCTGGTTCTCTCACCTTTAACATGGGTTCTAGGGATTCTGTCGATTTCTTGCTGAGTCAACTCACCAGCCCTTGCTTTTGTTTTGAAACAGAGCTACACAATGAATCCCTGACTGTCCTGGAACTCACTCTGTAGACTGGGCTGGGCTCACAGAGACCCACCTGCCTCTGCCACCCAAGTACTGGGATCAATGGCGTACACCACAGTAGTTTTGTTTTTAAGACACGGTCTCATCCGTGGTTCAGGCTGGCCTACAATTACTGACTGGAATCATTCAGCTAACTTCCACATACTTATGACAACAGTAAAAATACATTTCATCCCAGAGAAGCAAATGGAGGACCATATCAATATCATACCATCTTTCAAAAGAAAACTATTCAAATTGATTTTAAATGACCACATACAAGTGTGAAATGGACGGAAAGAAAAGTTCAATAACAGAAGACTATAGACTAGGCAATTCCACTTACGGAATTTTACCTTCTAGAAAAGGTAAAATGCAGTGAGAAGGAAAACAGACTGGGAGCCCAGCATGCTGGCTCTTGCCTTTAACCTCCACACTCAGGAGGCAGAGACAGGCAGATTTCTGAGTTCAAGGTCAGCTTGGTCACAGAATGAGTTCAAGGACAGCCATGGCTATACAGAGAAACCCTGTCTCGTGAAAAGAAAACAGAGAGCCGTAGCTAGGGTTGAAGCGGGGAGGCTGACTGATGGCCTTCGGGCAGCAGGCACTCTTCCAGGGCAGTTAAATAAGCACACACACATCTACCAACGCTCAACTGTACACTCATAGTGGGCCAACTGTACTGCACACACATTACATCTCAATAAAACGGCTTTTAAAAGGCAGATTTACCAAACATGGAAGAACATAAGTCAGTTAAAAAGGTGTTGCATTTTTACCCTGTTTTTAGCATTTGCCATCTTGTCTTGCTTGGCCTGGTAAAGCACATCCTGGTACGTGGAAGCCAGGGCTTCTTCAAGGTTGACAAGCATAGCATTGGGGTTTTTTAGAGCTGTAAACGTGTCAGCTGCAACTCTGCGATCAATAGCTTCATTAATAGCAATAACAGCAGCATGTACTAAAAAAAAAAAAAAAAAAAGAAACTAAATCAAGACATATTGAGCATTACATATTGAGATTACAGATGGTAATGGGTGCACACTATACAGATAAAATGATATTTCTACCAGCCGTCACAGAGGAAGTAGACCCCTTGCCCTTGCCCAGGGCTGGAGGGACAGCCAGCCCTCCATCCGCCATCTCCTCCTTTGCACACGGCAGGCCGGTCACCTAGAATCCATTGGAATTTTTACCACGCGGAATATTTATAATATACCCTGGCCAAGTATATTTGCTATGAAGAAATGTTCACCCTGAGTTATGTGGTAAATATCATAAGAGAAAGATCCCCAAAAGGCACCAAAATAATAAAATAATAAAATAAAAATGTCTTTAATAAAAATCGATAATCTATTTCCAAACAACTGATAGCATAGACTAGAGCACGGCCTAAACTATCTATACAGATCAAAGCTTGCTAGCAAAGTTGCCCATGCCCGAGACCCCAGCACAGCATAACCACCTGAGTAAGCCCCATTTCAGCCCAGAAAAGCTCCCTCCTTACACGCAGCCTCATCCACTGAGAGTTCATTAGCCAGGATGCCCCCGATCTTGCTGAAGGCAGGCATCTGGATCCCGTACTTCTCTAGCTCAATCTTCATGTTGTTGATTTCTTCTTCTGCAGAAAAGAATGAAGACCTAGTCAAGCAAGCCGAGCACCTTTTCATAACTCAAAGGGGTAAAATGGCCTCTGCCTCTAATTAAGGATTAAGGAAATCCTGTAGGAAGCAGTTAGTACCTGCTAGATGGCATGTCATCAATAAACATCTGCTCGCTACTACCAACAGCATCAAACCTAACTGCACGGTTTTTAAGAACTGCTACTTCCATCCTTCCATCATCTGCAGATGAACGGAGGCTTTAAGGGGAACTCAATGACTAAGTCACAATCCACTATCTCAGTCTTTATTATCCAAATCACTAGCTGCTACTCAATTTCCTTCCCCAGGCAGAAAGCCAAATGATAAAGGAAGTTTTGACCTTTTCCCTGAGTCTGGTGAATGAGTTTCCTGGAAGGAAAAATATTATAGATAGAATACTGCCCATTTCAAACTCCAAGGCCAACAAAATGATCACCAGCTGACAGCTCTGACCCTTACTCCTGACCAGTGTTAACACTGTCCGTTCCCTCCCTTCAAGTACCTGACCAGAGCAAACACACAAAATGCTACGGCTTGGAATGTGGCTTATCCCACAAGGGCCCATGTTAGAGGCTCAGTCCACACTCTAGGGGTTCTGAGAGGTACAGAACCCTTTAAGAGGTGGGTCTAAGTGCAAGCCTCTAGGTCACGGGAGACACCATTCTTGGAAAGGATTAAGATCATTCTGACAGAACCTTTAATTCTCACAACCAGTTCTCAGAGAAAGCCTGGACCCGCCAAGTTTTCTGGTTCTAGTCTTACAGTAGTCTCAGGCGCCCACGCTTCCACCAGGCTGTCTGCTATCAGTTCCTCACTGTCTGACCCTCCAGTTCCAGTCTCCAAAGCTTTTCACTATAAGGTATTTTATCGTATTTACAATACACAGGAAACATGGACCATTTAGTTACATTAGACTTTAACGTAACGTAACTAAACGTGTTTCTGAATCAACTCGCTCTCCTCTCTTGCCCCTTAGTTCCCCCCACAGGTGCTAGTTATAACAATCTTTAAACGACTGTACACATTTAAGTTAGCTCCACATACTACCATTTTACATCTTAGATGTCACTATTCTCAAACAACTGACACACATACAAAAATATGTATAAAAACATCAAATCCACCAGCCATCCCCACATAAACAAAAGAGCAGTTTGCAATTCCCAGTTCCATGCTCTTCCTACCACACTAAAAAGGGCAGGCCATTTATGCTCCCTCCCACCTTCCTTGTGGGAGTATTTTCTAGAGCCCGTCTCCTTTAAGACAGGCACTGTTGAACTTTCCAGGCAATTACCAAATGAGTCATACACTTTCCACAAGCCTCTGAAACTCCTTACCTGTGAAATCAACCTTTCCATACAGGTCCTGAATCTGAGGAGCCAGGCCCAGTTTGAACAGGTACAAACTAGAAGACACCAACGTGCAAAGAGTGAGACCTCCTGCAACAGCAGCTGTAGTTCAGGTGGTGGGGTGAGACTGGGAAAGAGGCACCCTGAGGAGAGAGGCCCCCCTCACCAGGACTGCTACCCCAGAACGCTCAGGTGAAGGGGTGAGACTGGGAAGAGGTGTACTGAGGAGAGAGGCCCCCTTCTGAGGAGAAAGGGCACCCCCCCACACACGTGTTCTATTAACATGATGTTTGCATTTCTAAGTTTTAGGTAATAAGACATTTTAAACAAGCCTCATAAAAATGACTCAGCCAGTGACTCTTGCTTCATTGAAATTCCTGTTACCGACACAGAAACCCAACACAGGTTAATTAAGAGTTTAAAATAAAGTATATGCTATTTTATTTATCTTTCTTCTTTAGAGACTAAAAAGACTCTAGACTCTAAACTCCATGAAGGGAAAGACAAATCTCACCAACCCATCCTTCAGAGAGAAATGTCTGTAAGTCTGTGTTGTTGGGTTGATCCTGGAGCTCAATTAGATCAGAATCAACGAATTAGAAGAGCTCAGACGAGTTTACAAACAGTGACTCAGCAAGACACAGAAACAAGCAAACAAAACATATCAGAAGGAGCTGCTGCTCTGGCCTGGCAGCTCCCCGTCATACCTGAGTCCCACCCCAAGGACCCACATGGTGGAAGAACGGACGGACTCCCCTAAGCTGTACCCTGAACCCGACCTGCACACCCCTGTGCACACGCAAAATAAAATAATTTTCAAATAAATTTAAAAAGTGCAACAGGGTCATCCACAGTTTTGCAGATAATCTATAAACCCCAATATCTTCCAAAATAGCCATACATAGATAAATATTCTAGATAATCTCAGTTAGTTCTTACCAGGTTTTAGCAACAAATGAACGCACACTAACCTAAACTCAATTTTCACAACATGAAGGGTTTTTATTTTTCTTAAGGTAAGGTGAAGGACTATGGGCCTACTTAACACCAAAATCAGTGTGGTTTTATTTCAGTTTGGTGTGGTGGTGGGGTCTCACCATGCAGTCCTAGCTGGCCTGGAACTCACTACTTGGCGGAGGATGACCTAGAACAACTGATCCTTCTAACTCCATGCCAGCATCAGTTCTCAGAAGTGTAAAATCTTAGAGAAAAGGAAGTAAAGCACACAAACAGCACAGAGAATGGAATGTCAGCTACGAACCAACTGAATACCACCACGGTGGAGCAACTCCCTCTGGATCAGAGCCAGTTAAAACTCTCTAAATGGGGAGGCTGGGAGAGCACAGTTCAGTGACAGAGCACTTGCCTACCACGGGCCAGGTGTGGGTAAGAGTCCCAGCACTACCTGAAGGTTGGGGGAGGGGCCTCCGGGGTTACTGCTGGTACAAAAGAAGAGGCCTTCCCACACAGTGGAGAGGTGGGAATCTCTCCAGAGAGCTGCTGTTGAGATCCTGTGTAGTTAACAGCCTCTTCCTACATACCATCAAGGGTGCCAACTTAACCTTTCAGGAAAAACACCAAATGGGAGGAAAGAAACCATTAATCCCAAGCCAGAACACCACTCTGTATGTGCTTTCTAAGCACAGACGGCATAAGCAAGAGCAGGAAGAACAATGGCGGACTTCCTCCCTTTGTCCTGACCCCATCATTAGGAAGGCACAGGAACTCCTCATCTGTATTTCAAAGAATTGAGGGCTTGGGACCCAAGCAACATCAGAGGCTACAGAAGGAGCAGAGAGGAATTCTGCCAGCTTAGCCTCAGTGCTTGCCAAGTTTAGACAGCCATTGTAGGCATGGCCCTCACAAGGTTATCACCACAGACAGACCTCAGCACACCAAGCCAATCACAATGCTGAGAATTAATCAGGCTTTGGCTCAGACACAAGCATTTGAATTTGTTATGCTCTTAACACAGAGATGTACTAGCTATCTGCAGTCGTTCTTCTGCACGCTCACAATGATGCTGGTGATACCAAGGTTCCAGCCCAAGTTTCATTTTCACTTGTAAAATTCACACATGTGCACGCACGCACACACACACACACACACACACACACACACACACACACAGCTATATAGCAAGCGAAATCCAAGCAAACAAATCTCACCCTCTTGTCCCACTTCCTCCCCAGCCTTCCTCAGTCTTAGAGCTGTGAAGGAATCTGATAACACGTTATACCACCATTCCCAACTACCAATGCATACCTCTCCCTCTCCCCCACCCTCCCTCAGACGCAGCACCATCTCCTGCTAGTTCAGTACCCTGCTGGTTCTAAGAAGTGGGAACTTGCAATTATGTCATTTTCCATGAAATTATGCTTTCCCTCCTATCATATTTGTGTTGGTATAAAAATTACTTAATGAATGAACAAATAACAATGGAAGGTCCCAGATGGCTGACTGGATAAAGGACACCACACCCTGATTAAGATGCAGAGTTCAGAGAAGCGCCAGATAAAAAACGGAAAGATTATACTGTGTTTCTGCAACAATGATATTTTATGGGAATAAACAAATCCCTTCTCTCTGCTCCCTAGAAAAACACAGGTGTTTCGGTAAGAATAATAGCCTTCTATTCCATTAGAAAATCCTGGAGTTGATATAAAACCCCTTTCATTCTTACAGCACAGACAGAAAAACTACACACTGGACTGAGAAGTTATCCTTAGGTGACTTGTTTTGCTAAGATGTTCTGGTTACCTGAGGGCGTGGATACAGTAGATACATCTTGGCATGTTCTTCCGGTCATAGATATCTGTGGTTTCTGGGTAAAAAATCTAGGAAGAAATTAAAGAAGTAGACTGTATGGATTGGTTAGAAGAATCTGGAAATGAATAGAGACCTTTACTAAGATAAACCAGACTGCAGGAAAAGATCTACAGGGAACACGGCAGTAAGCAGGAGAGAGCCTAGCTCTCTGCAAGGCAGAGAGTATATTCCAGAAAATACCAGACAACAAGGTAGTTAAGTAAGGTGAAATCAGACGATTGCTATCATGCTCAAAGCCAGACAAGTGAGGACTTGGCAAGCTGGACAAGGATGGACTCTAGCTCTGGAGCAAACGATAAAAGCGGAGCTTAGAGAGCATACAGGAGGCAGGGCCCAGGCTATGCTGAGGAGAAGGGAACTGCAGAAGCAAGCTACAAAGTTGTCGTAATGGTGGATGGATAAAGAAAGGAGGCATTTTAGATGAATGGAGAAACTTTGGGGAGAGATTGGATGAAGGGTCTAGGGTACCTCCAAACTTCTGAGACTAAGTCAGAAGAACCCTAAGTTCAAGGCTTGCCTGTTTGCATAGTGAGCTGAAGGGCAGCCTGGGCAACACAGTGAGAATGTCTCACAATATAAACCAATGCAGGTTGAGGACACAGCCCGAGGGGAGAGCACTTGCCTAGCTGCCATTAAGGTCTGGGTTCTTCTCTGGTGCAACCACAAAACAAAACAACAAAAGAACCCTAGCAACAGCAAACATAAACACTGCTCTAAATACCGTTTAAAGGAGGAGCTAAATTGTCATCACTCACAGATGACAACACTGTATGAAAGGCAGGAAGTCCCAGGTACACAGTGTAGTAGTTTACTCTAGCGTGCATTTTACATTACAGAAAACAGGAACAGGAGGTATAGGTGCACAGAAAGGCCAGGTAACCATAGCAACTTGGTGCAATGCATTTCCGAGCATTTGTGGGACTGATATCTCAAACGTACCCTTGACAGAGAAGAGCACTTCAGCAGCCTGCTCTGAGGAAGTGGGGATAAAAGCTGGCCTCTCACACAGACTCAGATCCGCATTTGAGTCAGCTCAACAGACCCATGGGTAATGAAGAGCTTAGCACTGTGCAGAGCACCAGAGACTGAGCACCCGTGACACTCCACAGCTCACTTGTATCTTTAGTCTTTTTCAGTCACAAAAACCTGGACTCCACAGGCTAGTCTAAGAGAATCAAAACCACCACCTAATCCCATCACAGCAATGAAAAGTATTTCCTTACCAAGGAAAAAGAACAAATATGAGAGAAAAATTATTTTCCTGAATCAAACTGAAAAGAACCTTTATAATTAAGGAGGAGCAGGCAAAAATTAGCCAGCATGGTGTTATGTACTCTGGAAGTTGAGGCAGGAGCATCTTGAGTCCCAAGCTTGAGTACAGCTTGAGCTGAGCTCCTATCTCAAAAACAACAAAGAGCAGAGTAAAGGGAGGGAAGGATGAATGGGAGGCAGGACGGACAGATCATTGGTTGCTTTGTAGAATAATTTTGCAGGTTAAATGAGAGCTATTAGGCCCAAAGCAGCAGTCGCACGAGCACCCCGTAGGTTACCTTAGGCAATCCAATCTCATCCATGGCATTCAGCCACTGAATCACATTATCTGTGTGTCTGAAGTGTAGGCCAGTAGCCTGAAAGAAAGCACAGGAGCATGGCGCGCCGTTGGCAAGTACTGTGTAAAACTCCTGTTGTGAATCGCTACACCATCCCCTCCCTTAAGCATCACTGCACTCCAACCTCAGTACCAAGAAGCTACACTCTGCCCTCCTCTCACTTTGAAACTGCCTGGAGGACAGAGGCAAGCAGCTCTCTGTGAGCTCCTGGCCAACTTGACCTACACAGCAAGGTCTGGCTTAAGTCAGGGACACACAAGCCAGACCCTGTCTCAGGAAAGGGAAGAGCGGGGAATAGCGCTAAAGATGTCTTTATCATAATTGTTTACTTAAAATTAAAAATATTAAGCCTTTCATTTTTAAAAGTTTCTAGTCAGGCACGGTGGTGTTTGCCTTAAATCCCAACATTCAGGAAACAGAGGCCTGAAGAAATCTGAGTTCCAGGCTAGCCTGGTCTACAGAGCTAGTTCCAGGACAGCCAGGATGACACAGAGAAACCCTGGGGGGGTAGGGGTGGGGTGGGGTGGGGGAGGAGTTGCTTCTGTTTAGGATTTCATAATTTGGATCTAGAATGCCCTCTAAGATCCTTCAGTTGTTGGTTTTTTAGTCCCCAGCTAACAGCACAAAGAGGTGACTGTCATGTGAGGGTCCTAACATCATCAATGACCGATCCATTGATTAAGGTCATAGCTGATTGGTCGGATGGGGTGGGAGTGGGGCACTCACTCGGTCCCCTGTTTCCCTACTGCCCTCACACTTCTCAGCCACCATGAGGCGAGTCTTGTGAGCTTAGCTCCCTGCTACAGCCAAGAAAGACTACAGCCCCCAGGGAACTGTGGACCACAGTAAATCTTTCTTACTCAGATTTTTCTCATTTCAGATGATTAATACATATAGTGATTTTGACAAAAGACCTATACCTTCTTGACATGAGTTTAAACCTAAAACATAAAAACCATTTCCACAGTCCATAGCTTTAGCTCATACGGCTTTTGGCTCAGCCCTGAAAGTCAGCTCTTTACACTCTGGCTCTGCAGTCCTCCACTGCCTATCAAACTAAGTCAAGAGCAAGTTCTTGTCAGGAGCTCTAGAGATGGGAAATCTGGTCCTTCTCAACTTCACAACCATCCTCTTCAGGAATGGCCCAGGACTCAGTCTGTTCGCTTTCTGAAGTTAGATCTCTTTCCCATTTTATCTTGAACTCCTCCAGCATTGCAGGAGGAATTTCCCCAGAGTCACCATAGCTACACTTCAGTACCTAGTTCTCTCTGTGACAATGGTAATTCCCCCATCACTTCCTCTACTTTCTAAGAATGAAAAAATAAATAATCCAGGGCTGAGATAGTCTAGATAAACCGCCCTGTCAGAAGCACGCTACCAGAGCTGCTCAACTGACACCATTTCCCAAAGTATTCACTCGGTACTACTCCCTGTTCCCTTGGGCTTCTGAAGGGCAGTGCTTTGTTGGGACAAGCACATATCTTGCATGGACTTCTCCACAGATGCCACACAGAACATGTGTGCTAACACTCTTACGCTCACAGAAATATTCTGAGCACCAAGCTAAGAACTCACCTTGTATCTGGTCTGCTCTCGATCATAGATTTTCTTCAGGGACACCACTTTGGGAGAGAAGAAATTCCCTAGTTTGGCAAGGTAGACTCCATTCCTAAGGCCCTCCTCTAGCTCTGTGGTGGGTGGCAGGTCCTCCCCTAGGCATGCTTCCATCCACCTGCACAAGAGAAAATGTCGGTCAGAAATCCTCTGTGGACCTTAATTTCTATTCTCCTGAACCAAATGTAAGAACACCCTTGAACACATTCCACATGGACAGACCTCTGGCTGGGACCTTAAGCTGAGGATGAAAGCCACCTTCTCTGCCAGCGTGGGACTGCTCGGTGAACCACAAATTCTGCCTCTACGTCCCTGTTACCTCTTAGCAATGCTGGGAAAATTCATCTGCAACTGAAATCACCATCTCCACCACATACTGGCTGTCACTGGTGGCTTTTTCAGGGAGGTGACTTTCTAGGCTCAGGCACTAAGGTTGCTTTTAACAGTCAATTAGCTAAAATAAAATACTGAAGGAGGAAACTCCTAAGGAAAAAGTAAATAACAAGTTCCCCTTTCCTCCCACCCCACCCCCTTTTTTGGAATAATGAATTGTTTTTAAGTGGCTTCTTGGAGACAGGAAAGACGTGGCTAAATATAAAGGGAAATGGAAACTTTTCCACTAGAACTTGATCTCAAGAGTTCAGGAGCCGGGCAGTGGTGGTGCACACCTTTAATCCCAGCACTCGGGAGGCAGAGGCAGGCGGATTTCTGAGTTTGAGGCCAGCCTGGTCTACAGAGCGAGTTCCAGGACAGCCAGGGCTACACAGAGAAACCCTGTCTCGAAAAACCAAAAAAAAAAAAAAAAAAAGAGTTCAGGAAGTGGAAGCCAAACACAAATTTCTAACAGAAATGCAGATAACTAAAATTATTCATAGTAATGATTTTTTAACCTCTTCTTTTTTTAACATTTAAAATAAACACACATGTAAGTAAATGTGTGCATGTGTGTGTGTGTACATACCTGTGTGTGTATGTGTGTATGCGCGTATACGCATGTTTGTGTGTGTGCACGTGCACATGTGCATGTGTATGCATGTGTGCATGTGTAAGCAGCACATGCCATGGTGCACGAGTGGCTGTCAGGAGACAACTTGCTGGAGTCTGCTCTCTCCTTCCACGGTGTGCCCCCACCACCACCCTGGATTGAACTCAGATTATCACACTTTGTAACAAGTGCTTTCATCCACTGAGCCATCTTGACAGCCCTTTAGCCACTCTTTGCCAGAGTCTCTTGAACCTCCAAGGGAAGCTATCGAGCGCACATTCCAAATGGTCATCCATTTAAATTCTACATAGAACCTCAGAACTCAGCTTAAAATTATTCCACCCAGTTTATGAAGACTAGCATTATCCTCTCACTCTTCTCTATACTGGGGAAAAATTCAAACATCAGACGCTGCTTGCTCTGCTGGACCAAAGTCAGATATGTGTGAAAAGCTAAGTGAAAAAGTTCACACCACAGCAGGCAAAAGTAAAAATAAACTTTATAAAGTGTGTCAGCAATAGAGTTTTTATTTTGCTGTTTTGTTGGAGTCTGGAGTCCTGCTAGCTTCAATTCTTGAGCTCAAACAATCCTCCTGCTTCAGCCACCATAGTACTCAAGACTATAGGAACCCATTGTGACTGTACCCATTGATGTTTACATTAAGAGTCAAAGGGGAATAGGGATGTAGTCCGGGGGCACAGCACTTACCTAGTAGGCTCTAGGTCCTAAGTTCAATGCCCAGTACCTCCTCAACACTAAATGACAAAGATGTCTCAGCAGGTAAGAGCACTGGCTATTCTTCCAGAAGACCTGGGTTTCCTTCCTAGCACCCACATGACAGCTTACAACCATGTGTAACTCTAGTCCCAGGAACCCAAGGGAGATCCAAAACCCCTTTTCTGACCTCCATGGACAGTAGGCACATAAATGGTGCACATACATGCATGCAGGCAAGTACTCATACACATAAAAAATAAATAGGACAATTCTCCTTCTTTTCCCCTCAAATACTATAGACCAGTCAGTCAGTTTTATTTTGAAATCGAGTCTCTTTTAGCACACCACACGCTGCCTGACATACAGTAGGCAGTTAAGTAAAGGCTGGAGGGACATGTGGATAGACCAGAGAACCTTCTGCTTGACAACAACCTTTTCTTCTGACTTTCCTTTCAACTGTCATAATAAAGAAAAGAATCAAGTTTTCCAGAAGAATTGTAATGGTAACTAAATTAGCCACCAATCTGCCAGGGCTACACAATTCAAACACTCTCTTCACTGGAGCCTAAGAACCATAAAGAAACGGTCTGGGGGAGAAAAGCAGCTGCTTGACGGAAAGAGCTGTCCCCAAGGGACGTGTCACATCATTTTCTTTCTAATATTGTACTGCTAAAAAGAAAATGGATGGCCAGTCATGTTGGCACACACTTCTGATCACAAACTTGAGAAGCAGAGGCAGGTGGATCTCTGTGAGTTCAAGGTCAGCCTTGTCTACATACTGATTTCCAAGACAGCCAAGGCTATGTAGAGAGACCCTGTCTCAGAAACCAGTGTGGGGGAGTGGAGAGTGACTAAGATCATTCTGACAATTCGCTGCTGGCAGCCCCAGCTCTCAGGGGACCTTCTAACTTGGGTTCTCATTAACAGGAACAAGCCTCACAACAACAGCTGAAGTCAAAAGCAGCACACAATAGACAAAGAAAAAATATTTATTCTTTGCTTGATATAATGTCAATCTATAGGGCAGACTGTGGATAAAAGCATAGTGGACTCGTTTGCCCAAGTCAGAGACAGTTAGTTCCCTTAGGTGATTAGGTCTTCCTCCTCTCTGAAGTTACTACACCAAAATGAACATAAAAGACAGAACTGACTTAGGTGATCTCCTACAATCTTCTGTCTCTGCTCTCCGTGATCCAATAGCTATTAGACAGTCCTGATTAATGCCTACACATGTATAAGGTAGGATACTAGACATAGCACCCAAAAACCAGAGCTAGAAAAGCCAACTGTGATTTGGTGACCGGATGAGCAGAGGCAGAAGCCAGAACAGAAAGAGAGGAAAATGCAGGCACTGCTTCCAACCACCGCATGTACGGCAACCATCGCAAGTGCACTAACCTTTGAGTCAGCCATTCCTCAATGGTTTGTTTCTGAGACTAAAATAAGTTAGATTTGGGAAAAACAGGGTGCATCTTAGTTTGTTTTCTATTTCTGTGATAAAACATAACCAAAAGCAACTTGAGGAGGAAAGGTTTATTTTACCACTACTAAGTGAAGTCAGGGTAAGAACTCAGACCAGGAACCTGGAAACAAGAAGTGAGGCAGAGGCCATCTAGGAGTGCTGCTTACTGGCTTGTTCCTTATGGCTTGTTCGTCCAGTTTTCTTATAGCACCTAAGACCACCAGCCCAAGGGTGACACCACTCACCGTGAGCTGGGCCCTCTCACACCAATCATCAACCAAGAAAATATACCACAGGTTTGCCTACAGATTAATCTGGTGGGGGCATTTTCTCAATTCAAGTTCTCTCTTCCAAAATGACTATAACTTGTGTCAAGTTGACATAAAACCAGCCAGCATGCTATATTACTCCAATTTTGAACGTTAATTTTTAAGTACAATGCCTTGATATTATGACTGATTGATTGATTGATTGATTGAACAACAGAATCGATTGAGTGGTTGATTGGTTGCTTGATTGACTGACTGACCAACAGAATCAGACTGGCCTCAAACACAGGATCTCCCAGCCTCTGCCTCCAATGCACTGCGGCCACAAGCATACAGCACCAGCCCTTACTATGCTATTGTAACTTTTATGTTCAACCTCTGGACTCTAATTCTAAAAATAATAAACCCCGTATCAGTCCTCTGCAGCTCACATGAAATCTCTTCTTAAAGTCTAAGAGCCACGAGTTGTGCTTTAGCACAGATCCCTTTGATTTTGTTCTTTGAGTTGTTTGGTGTTGAACATAGAATAAACATTACAGAATATTCAACATTTTTCAAAACTGTATGACTATTCTCCATGGTGTTATGTAGTTTCTAGAGACTTTTAAGTTAAATAAAGATTCCACCAAGGAGTTAGCCACTTTTATTAGCATTTATGTTTATAAATGTATAAACATTTCTAGCCATTAAACAGTACTGCAAGAATATCTCTGTGCACAGTGTCAGAATTGATTCTGAGGAGGAGAGAACTTTAGAAAGCTAGAATATACTCAGAATGTGCCAAGCCCAGGGTTTAATCCCCAGCAAAACCAAAGAGATGTTTTAAACATTGAAGTGGGAAATAGTTTTTAATATTGCATTGTTATTGTTGATGGTGATGTTTTTATTTTTCGAGACAGGGTTCATCTGTGTAGCCCTGGGTGTCCTGGAACTCTCTGAGACCAGGATGGGCTCAAACTTGCAGAGATCTGACTGCCTCTGCCTCCCAAGCACTGGGATTAAAGTCATGCGCCACCACTGCCCGGCTTTCACTTGTTTTATGTATACAAGTGTTTTACCTGCCTGTATGTATGGGCACCATGTGTGTGCCTGGTACCCACAGAGATCAGAAGAAGGCATGGAATAGACCCTCTGGAATTAGGGTTACAGATAGTTGTTAGCCACCATGTAGATGCTGGAAACTGAACCAGGGTTCTTTGCAAGAGTAGCAACTGCTCTTAACCACTAAGCCATTTCTCCAGCCCTCACATATATAAACATTTACAAGTCTGTCTGATTGCCCACGGGGCTGCTCCAAGGTTGTACCTTTATTCGCACAACCCCTCATTTACAAATTATGAATGACTTACCCAAGGTCACTGCCACTATGTGGCAAAGGTAAACTAAATAACTCTTAGTTTGTTGTTGGTCCTCATGCTGGGAGCTTTCCTCAGGGATCTCTGGCCTGTCCAAATGCACCCTGCACTAAGTCGGGCCAGGCCGAGCCCAGGAGAGGCCAACTAGCCAGGCGAGGAGTACAGGAAGCTTCCAGTGGAGTTCGGGAGAGCAGACCTCTTCCCAAGCAGCAGTGTTACAGCTCTTATAACAGACGCTCTCAGAGGACAGAGTAGTTCTCACACCTTTATTCCTTCGGGATGGGGATCTCCCTACACAGGTTGGGATGGTCTAATATACTGTTTGGGATGGGTCAGGGGCCTGATGACAGGTACTTCCCATTGGCTTGGTCTGAGAGTTTAAGGGCACCTTATCTGCATGTGGGAGGGCTTGGTGCTGCACCTACATGACAAATCTCACATGACAGACCTCTCTACAGGGGGTTGTGGAGGTTGTAGCTGTTTGACAAGAGACTTCAGGGAGCATCGGCAAAAACGTTTTCCGGTCCCTTGTGAATTACTCCACTGGGTCTCCCAGAGTTTTCAGCCTGTGCTCAACCGGATGCCAGACTACCTGCCACAGACCACTGCCCCACAATTCCCCTTTTTCTTTTATAAGGGAGAGGTGTCATCAGAATAACTGTCTCCCATGTTGGGAACAGTTTGATACTGAACCAAGACCTGATTGATGGCATTCTTTGCAACACTACTCATCTGCTGCTTTAGAAACCGAATGAGGCAGGGTGCCAAGGGAAGCAAGGCTCCAATGGCTAGTATGGGGCCAAGGAGGGGAAGGAGCCAAGCTACCAAGGGGTTAGAGTACCAAGGGGAAGGGGTGTTTGGAGCATAGAGTGCCCAGAAGTTCCCCGAAGCTCTTTAAGCATGTGTACATCTTGTTCTACCAACCCAGATTCATTGACATAGAAGGAACATTCCTCCCCCAGCAAAACACAAGTCCCTCCCTGTTCAGCCGGCAATAAGTCCAGGGCTCTCTGGTTCTGGAGAGCAACTCCTGATAAGGATGTTATCTGACGTTGAAGAGACTCAAGGCTGTCCGCAGTGAAAGCCATTGCCTGATCAAGCTTGTCCTGGAAGTCGCTGGCCAGATGTTGTGTTTAAACAAGGGCTGCTCCAGCAGTTCCTGTTGCACCCAGTGAGACAGCAAGGCCTAATCCTATGAGCAAAGGGATGAAGATCTCTCTCTTCTTTCAGCTTCCTTCCATCTGCAGGGCAAGTTCTTCAGGTTCATAGAGATAATAAACCTAGGGGACAATTATCAGGGGGGTACAGGAGCTTTGAAAAGAGGGGTTAATACAGGTACTGGTAGTGCCTTTGCACCAGAGGAGGGCAGGAGGGTTAATGCACACTGATTTGGTGATGGTGATATCATGGACACATGTAAGATGAGGTTTTGAGGAAAGCCCGCCAAGACAAAGGAAAAAGTGTCCCCTCCCCCCCCATGCCCGCCAAAAGCCTGCCAAGACAAAGGAAAAAACTGCATTTTGTTTCTCCCTAACAGGAATACCTGAAACAGTGCTCTATGCTTCTCAATTCAAAATTTTCTTGCTTCTTTATTTAAATGTTTATTTTTCTCCCTAGCATTTGTGACATATGTCCAAAAAAATTCTTCCAACTTGTTGAAGATTTCATTAAGGTTCAAAAGTCACCTAATCTTCTCCCACAGGTCATATCAACTATGTGGATCACCATTTCTTCAATCCTTAATTAACAACCAGTTTCCTTTTACAGACAAACTGTTACAGCCAATCCCAAAACTTTTCCTCAGCCATACAAAGCAGACTTAAAAGATGCCTTCCAGGACCATGATGTGCTCCCAAACAAGCCATCACAGGCTTAACTTGCTATTTACCCTATGCAGACAACCTCATGCTGGGATTCTTCTCCTCTGTGATTTTTCCTACAGACTTATCCCCACAGAAGCTTGCTGCCACTGATCCAGCGCAGACAACGCCATCTCCTGGGACCTGCCTGTGACTACAAAGCTGCCTTCCTCCAGACAGAAGACTCCCAAGTCACACACTGAGATCCAGAGACACTTGCTCAGCCCCACAGAGGACAGACATGAGACTTTCCAGCTACAGATGAACGTTCTTGCCAAAGCCAAATGGCTACTGAACTTGGGGAAAGCTGTATGATAGTAAGGAAACCATGATGTCTGTCTAGATTAATCAAATGTTGATATAAACTGATGTTACTACCCTCAAACTGTACCATCCATGGAACAATTAATTGATTCAGTGACCCCTGGCCTTCCCAACTCCCCACCCTTAGCCCTCCCTATCCTCTGACTTAGCTGTGCTACCACTCCAACCTGTGCAGTGTTTTCTTTTGATATTGCCACCCCACCCCAAATTTTAATTAAAATGACACCTATCCCTTAAAAAAGAAAAAGCGGGAATTTGTAGGGCAGTGATCTGGCAGGCAGTCTGGCATCCGGTTGAGCACAGGCTGAAAACTCTGGGAGACCCTGCGGAGTAATTCGCAAGGGACCAGAAAACGTTTTTGCCAAAGCTCCCAGAAGGCTTTTTGGCTCCAGCCATGGTCACATATCACACCCCGGTAGAGGCGTGGCCACACAGCCCCAAGCCGTCCCCATATTAGTGAGACATCTAGAGGATTAACCACGCCCCTTCCCAGTTACTATATCTGCCCCGCCACTCTGGGAGAGGCAGGAGATACAGTTCCATCCATGCCACTTTCCACATGATGAAAATAAACGTCTTAGAATTATGGACTGTTTCTTCACCTGGACCCGATGTGGGAAGCGAGGGACCTGGCCCTCGATTAATGAGCCGCTGCTAATCTCTCAATGTGGGAATCCCAGCACTCCTAGACGGTACCCATTCACCCAAGCCTAAGCAGCTAGCCTGGCGCCCAAAGCCACCGAGACCGGTCCCGGCGGGAACCCCAGCTGCTCTCTGGCTAACCCTTCTGCAGCACCTTGCAGCAACTGCGGTGCCCTGGGCTAGAGAACCCACAGAGATGGCTGCCCTAGGTTCCCAGGGAATGGCCCTCTCCTCCACCCATGGGCAGGGCCCACAGAGGCTTCGCACAGCCCCCCCCCCCAACCTGCCGGTCAGACTGTGGGGAAGATGCGCAGCCACTTCCCACGTGTCCTTTCCCACCCAGAGCTGCAGCGCCACAGGACAGACACTTGGGGCTTCTTTTCACAGCACCAGGATTGTTCCCAACAGTTTGTAACTCTTCTCACAGGGCACCACTGTTACTGTTGCCACTCACCAGGACCCCAACAGAGCTAGGAACCACTGGGTGTCTAAACAGTGGAAAATGTCAGAAATTCCATGCAGGGGGGAAAAAAAGGCTGGAAATGCTTCACAGCCTGTCTCCTTAACACTTGCTTAGACAGTTTAGCTCAACAGTTGACCCACCAATAATTCTCAACTCAAACACAAAACTCTCTCATAAAATACAGCAGTTAGGGTTGGTAAGATGGCAGAGTGGATGAAGGCACTTTGCCACCAAACCTGACAACCTGTTTGATCCCCAGGACATGGTAGACGAACCACTCTCAAAAGCTACCCTCTGAACTACACACACATACACACACACACACACACACACACACACTTGTAGCACATGCACCCTTCCCCCAAATAAATACCTGAATAAATACAAGTAATATTATTTTTAATATAAGCATTTTAATTTGTCCTTATGAATGCCTTTAAGATACATTTAAAAGTATTTGTGGCCCAGCAGTTGAATTTTTGCATAGCATGCTTATGGCCCTACGTTCAATCCCCATCATTGCAAAATATAGATAAATGGGGAATAAATAAATGGTAAAAAAATAAAATTAATCATTGCATAAAAGATAATTCATCAGCCAATGCAAAATTTTCTCCCCAGTCTCAAACGATGTTCCCAAAAAGCTCAATTGAAGCATTAAGCAGAGGCTGCACTACTGCCACACACAGAGATCAGAAACATTGGAGGGAAGGCATTTCCTCTCTGGACCCTGGTAGCCAGAAAGGCTTTCTGCAGGCCACTCAGGCTGCCTTCTGGAACTTGACATAAGAATGAGGACATCACATGACCAGCACCACCTGTGAACCTAGAAAGATCCACACTTGACAAGACAGCCAGCACCTAACCAGTCTTCTTCCTCTTGGTTTTTGTTTTGAGTCAGAGTCTCATTGTGGCCAAGGTCGGCCTCAAACTTGTGATCCTCCTCAGTGCTCCTGCACCAGCTGCCTCAGTGCTAGGGTCAAGTGGTGCTTTATAGAGACCTGTGCCATGACACTCTGCTCTTCATTTGCTAACTGAGGATAGTAGCAAAACTTCCAAAAGGGTTTGTTGTAAGAATGCCGGGCAGTGGTGGCGCACGCCTTTAATCCCAGCACTTGGGAGGCAGAGGCAGGCGGATTTCTGAGTTCCAGGCCACCCTCGTCTACAGAGTGAGTTCCAGGACAGCCAGGGCTACACAGAGAAACCCTGTCTCGAAAAACCAAAAAAAAAAAAAAAAAAAAAAGAAGAATTCGGTAAGATTTCGACTGGAGTCTAGCACAGTACTTGGCAGATGATTAAAAGGTGTCTGTGCCTTTTCCTCCGGTGAGTCACACACTCGCTACTTGATACTTCCGTTAAGCACAATGATTCCAGTTCCTTCAAGTATTCTCGGAAAAAGAGTAATAATAGCATGTACCCAAAGAGTGTTCTGGATGATGAAACAGTATATATAAGTGCTAGAGATACGCCTGGCACGGAGAAGGCACTCGAAATGCCGCCAGCATCAACAGGCACGTGGGACCTGCTCCTCCGGACCCTCAACATCGTTCTCACACATCTCAGAACATTCTCCAACTGAACACAAGACTACTCCACACAAGGAGACAAGCTTCTGACCCACCCTAATGTGAGCAGTACCACTTGACAGGCTGCGTCCCAGGCTGACCAAGATGAGGCAGTCAGCTGAGCACCAGCGGTCATCATTCTTCTCACCGAGCTTGCAATGTGACCCTCAAACTTGTTGCCATGACGGGCTGCACCCTCAAACTGTAAGCTGAAGTAGAACCCTCCTTCTAGGCATGGTGGTACACACCTGTAATCCCAGTACTGGGATGTAGAATGAAATTGAACTCTCTGAGTTCAAGGCCAGCCTTGTCTACATAGTGAGTTCTAGGCCAGTCAAGGCTACAAATGAAACCTTGTCTTTAAAACAATAACAGCCGGGCAGTGGTGGCACACACCTTTAATCCCAGCACTTGGGAGGCAGAGGCAGGTGGATTTCTGAGTTTGAGGTCAGCCTGGTCCACAGAGTAAGTTCCAGGAGAGCCGGGGCTACACAGAGAAACCCTGTCTCAAAAGACCAAAAAACAAAAAAACAAACCAAACAACAACAACAACAACCAGAACAGAAAGATGTTTTTTTTTTTTAAAGTTCAGAGAACATCATACCAAGTGATGACCTAAGACGACCCTACACGTGATCAGGATTGAGCCACAGATACAGCTTAGTGACAAAATTGCTATTTCTATAGAAAGTAGAGTTCTTTCTCTCACAAACGGTGTATAAATAGTCATCACTCTCTCCTTGTCAGTTTTACCTCAAACGACTTGCATGTGACCTAAATGTGAAATATTATTCAAAGATCTATCAGATCTGAAACTACTTGACAGAATATTAGACTGAAAGGCTTGTAGTCAATATAAACAAACTTAAAAAAAAAAAACAAAAAAACCTAACACCATGTGGCAGCTCTGAAACTAAATATACGCATTACCTCATGTGATCTTTGCATCAACCTCAGAAAAGTAAGTAGTACTGCCTCACTTCACAAACGGGATGGAAAGTTACCCCAGATCACCATTGGTCAGCTCATGCTTGACCCTAGGTTGGCATGATCCAAAGTTCACACTGTTTTCTTTAAACCTGTCTTTTCTTCTATTATGCATGTGGTTATTTGGCATTTATGTCTGTGCACTGTGTGTCTACAGTGTCTGTGGAGGTCAGAGGAGAGTGTCAGATCCTCTGGGACTATAGTTCTTATAGTGGTGAGGCACCATGCCAATCCTGGGATGGCATGGTGCCTCACCATGGCAATTCAAACCCACGTCCTCTGGAAGAACAGTGTGCTCTTAACTGCTGAGGATCTCTACAGCCCTGAGTTCACAATGTACTCCTTCCTTCAAGGACAGTAACAGGCACAACCTACTGAACACTCACTCACCAACACAAGCTCACAGCAGCAGGTAGGTTCACGACCTTAGTAGCAGGTAACCTTTGCTCTGATCAAGCCCTCAGAGAGAAGCCTGGAGAGGATGAAACCTTGGTGACTGCTGCTGATATAATTAGTAGGAAAACTGAGCACTGTGTAATTACATGATGAATTTTAAGAAATTCTATATGAGGGTGCATGTTGAGACAGGGCCCAAGCTGGCTTCAAAGTCCCAATCCTCCCATCTCCGCCTCCTAAATTCAGGGATTATATATAAATGAGTGTCATATGTCTAAAAAACAGAGCTAACTTTTGACCACACTTTGCAATTAATATGAAAACCAAAGTTGATTTAGAGATTTAAATATGTGAACATACACATGCATATATATATATATATATATATATATATATATATATATATATATGAAGTTATATAATCTTAAAGAGGAAAGAGTTTAGAAATAAGAGTACACAGGCACAAATCAGAGGGAAGGAGATGAGGTGAGATGGCTCAGGGGTAAAGGCACTTGACCCCAAGCATGATGACCGGAGTTCAATCCCCCAAACCCACCTGGTAGAAGAGAAGCCACTTCCCCCAGCTGTCTCTCCACATGAGCAGTTGGCACATGCATACCCAGACACCCACATGCACACCAAACAAATAAAAGTAATAATCTTAAAGTATTTACCCAGGTACAATGATGCTGGCCTACAGATCCCAGGCTTACAGAGCAAGCTGAGGCCAGCCTCAAAAAATAAACAATAAATGAACAAAGCCGGGCAGTACAGCACATGTCTGTAACCCTCACTATAATCCTACACTCAGGAGGCTGAGGCAGGACCAGCCAGCCTGGGCTACATACCAAGACTTTGTCTCTAAAATGGAAAAAAAAAAGAAAAAATACACCCCCAAATATCCAACAATGGTGGCCCATGTTTCTCATCTAAGCTCAAGGCAGTCTAGTTGACATGGTGAATTCCAGGCTGGCCACAGCTATACAGCCAAGACCTGGTCTGTAAAAAAAAAAAATCCAACAGCAACAAAAATAAACTGGAGAGTCAAAATTAAAACATAGAACAATTACTAACAAGTTCCTGGATTTATACATATATATATATATTTTAAACACTTAAAATGACAAATATTTCCCTAGAAAAATGAGCTAGAAACACAAGCAGGCAACTTATAAAATAAAAAATAGAAATAGCCAGTCCTCACATAAAAACATTCAGTCTTACCAGTCATCCATGAAAGGCAAATTAAAGTAACAATATCACCATCTGCCAGACTGCCAAACAGTAAAAATCATAACTTATTATTCACTTTGTGGGAAAATCCCACATTATCACACAGTTCCAGAAAGAAAAAAAAAAATCTGGCGCCATAAGCCATCTATAGTAACTTACAGAAACTTCCATAAAAGGAAAGAGAAAAAGGTTTATTTTTTTTAAAAAAATGACTTGGTGACTTGTGGCATGGATGACTAAATAGGAGATGAAGCCATAGCAAGACCGGGGGAGACAAGAGGATGACAAGTGCATGTTGGGCCTGAAATGTCAATGGCCAGCCATCCAGAGAGTGATATCCTGCAGGCGCCTGGAAACCCAAGCCTGATGTGAGGCCACCTACAAGCCTAGGGAGGAGGCGCTCCAGGGAGACAAGTCGTAAAGACAAATACAGAGGGAGAGGGCGTCTAGGACAGGACCTTCTGAGGGCGGAGCATCCCTTCGGTAAGATGAGAAATCAAGAGGGATCGTGTGGTGGCAATCAAGGAAGAAAAACACTCTGGGAATCTGGATGTCATCACCGCTGTCAAACGATGTAAAAGGGGATGGCAAGGAGAAAGGATGTGACAAAGATAAAAATGAAAGACTCCCCCAGGGCCTCTGTAGAGGGACTCTGGAGCAGGAGTCAGCTCCAAGTGACCAGAAAAGTAGGAAATACTGGGAGTGGCGATGGCAATGGCAAGGCAGCAGATACTTTTCAAGTTTAAGCAGAGAAGAGTTTTCCAGCCACAGCCAGGACGTGAGTCTAAAAACAAAACAAACAAACAACCCAGAAGACCATCGCGCAGGACTGAACCCTCAGATACCACTAAGAGAAATGGAAAGGCCCACAACCAGAATGAGGACTCTCTTCTACAAAAGAACCAGCAGGGACATCTCTGAGGAAGGCACTCAAAGGTCCGCCTCATACAACGACTTCGAGACACTGCTATAGAAAGGAGACAAGTCCAAAACCACAACAGAAAGGAGTCTCAATCCCAGCACTATTAAGGCAGAGGCAGGAGGATCTCTGTGAGTTCAAGGGCAACCTGGGCTACCCAGAGACCCTGGGGGAGGGGAAGGGAGAAGAGGGAGAGAACAAAAGAGAAAGGAGGGGAAAGAGAGGTTGTCTTCAACGGGATGTGAGTGGAACTAGTCGCCTTCACCAGGGTTGCTGCTGGCCAGACAGACACTACCATGGCAAGTGCCTGAGATGCTGCCTCCATAGATCATTATGTATAAATTGATAAATGAGTTGATAAGAGGCATGATAAACAGAAATGGGGGAAGTGCAAGAAGAGTTGGGGAAGGATTGGGGATTAGCCCAGGATGGTGGGAAATCCAGTGACAGGGCTGTGTTTGTTCAGTCCTTGTGCCTACAAGAAAAGAACAAAGATGGAGGACTCAAGAGAGCGAGTGGACTAGGAAGAGTGGAGGTGGCAACCAGATGAGATAGGCACAAGCCCTACCTGAGAAAAGAGGGAAGGAAATAAGAAAGAGCAAGAATGACACATCATCTGACCCGGCTGGACTTCCGTTTCCTGTCTGTAACAGGGACAGGAACAGCATCAACACCTCCTAAAGTTGGTGGTGTGAAGAGTGGGAGGTCATAGACACCAAGTAAGTAATGGTAGCTATTTATGTGGGGTGTGTGTGTGTGTGTGTGTGTGTGTGTGAGAGAGAGAGAGAGAGAGAGAGAGAGAGCACAAGAGAGCGAGCATATAAACCAGTTCAAAACCCAGAAATAAATCTCCCAGAGGCTGAGTTCAGTGGTTACATAATACTTGTCTACCTGGTCCTACTGATAACATTTTTCAACTCTCCGCCCTACCCATTCTGCCACCAGGGAAACAAAGACGTGACTATTCCAGACGGCTACTGTGGTGAGGCTAAAACAAGCCTGGACCAAGAGCATATGCAGAAAAGAATCAGGGTGGGAATCTGAATTAGGGGTCTGTGGAGAGGAAACCAGCTGAACAAGTTCTGCAGAGCACATGACTTCAGTGGTTTCCCAGCTCTGTGCAATACAGAAGGGGAACCGACCAATGCCGGAACTGACTGCCCCAACCACTGAGAATCAGTTCCTCCAGGAGCAGAAACTCAGCTACCACACCCATCCTGCCCAGTAGAAATCCATGCCAGGATTACCCTGTGCTAAAAACCTCCCAAATATGGTCAGCTAGCCCTACACTGGGGATTCCACGCACCTCCCGGGTGTGCAAACGGCCTGAGAAAATCGACAGTGTGTGGCAGGTGCAAGCCCAAAGAGAGAACCAGTAAGCTTACGACAGCACTGTGGCAGCCCACCTCAGGGAAAGCCTTTGAGGGGACCGGACAATTGTTTTGATAGGAGAAACCAGGTCAAGCTGAAGGAGACAAAGAAAATGTTCAAACTCTTTGGTATCTGAAACAGGAATGAAGGGATAAGATTTGATTTAAAGCCGGGTGTGGTGGCAAACACCTGTAATCCCAGCACTGAGAGGCAGAGACAGAGGGTTCAGGAGTCCAGGGTCACCCTCAGCAACAAGCCAAACTACCTGAGCCAGTCTCAAAAAAAAAGACTTTGATTTTAAAAGATTATTCTGAGCAGTAGGAATAAAAGGGGGCCTATGAGAGGAGAAGGCATGAAATGAAAGACAATATTACAGTAGTGAGGGAGAAAAACACACAGAGAAGCTTATTCCAGGCTACAGCAGCAAAATGAGAACTCGGGATAGCATCTATTTTAAAAGGAATTTCTAAATACAAATTAAAGCAATTTGAAAAAAAAAAAAAAGAAACAAGTTAGAAGCAGAGAAAAATGTTTTCTTGTTAAGTAAAGTGACTAACTTCTGTGTTTGTTTAAACCTAATACAGATGTATCTCTGAGCCAATATTTTATTAAGAGCTGAATCAGAAAAGGTGTCTCTCATATTTCAGTAGGCCCTCTGTCTGACTAGGGTGACAAAAACCTAAAAATTCACTAAATATTACAAATGAATTTTGTGTCATCTAAATTAAAGTCTACAAATCTTTTTTTCATTGAATTTATTTATTTATTTGTTTGTTTGCGTGCCAGAGTAAATGTGGAGGTCAGAGGACTGCTTGCAAGAGGAGGTTCCAGGGACTGAACTCAAGCTGCTGGGCTTAGCGGCAAGACAAGCAAAGCACCTTTACCTACTGAGCCATCCTTCAGAATGCTTAATTTTAAATAATTAAAAAAAAAAAAAAATCAGAAACCGAATGAAACCTAGACAACAGCCAAGTCTCTGTAGCTCTAGACCAGTTACTGTGAACCTCTCCAAAGTGCAACCCAGGGGCTCAGAGGGAGGGCGCTTGCACAGCACGTGTGAAACCAGAGCGTTATCCCAAGACCTCTTCCCAAAAAAGAAGAGAATGGATAAAAAGGATGAGCGGCCCTATAGGAAGGAGAAGGCAGCCTCCTGTTTCTTGATGAGAGCAATATTCTGGAGAGCCCTGGGAACAAGGTAGTATATTGGTATATACCTTATAATTATATAGTAATACACACCAACATTTTAATTTTCAAATCTGACTTGGTTACAACGAATTAGGAGGAGTGGCTAAGTATGGATCTTATTAAGAACACAGCTCTTCCCTTTAAGGTTTGTAACAAGTTGGGGAAGGGGGTGGTGGTGGTGTAAAGGGCTGTAACAAAGCTACAGAGAGTAGCCCAAACTCAGCACTCCCTTAGGGTGTCCAGAGAACTCGAGTTCATGTTCTCAGCAAGGAAACATTCTCCACACACAGTTCAAAATCCAGGTTCTGAAGAAACACTCAGTTAAAAGGAAGAGAGCTTTGCATGGGGAATAGACAAATAGCTTGTGCAGCAGAGTGAGGCAAATCCCAAGTAAGCTCCCCTGGACACAGAATCAAGGTCATGGCTGATCTTAGCAAGAATTATCAGTGAGGAGAGAAAGGCCCACCAGCTGCACCCTCTAGATCTGGGATGAGGAGGACACAGAGGAAGAAGACGATCATCAGAGGAGAGGGTCAGGACTGAGGAAGCACATAGTGATTCTGATGTCTGTGTGCTCTGAGAAAGAAATGACACATCGAAGAGTCTGTGTGGTTAGAAAATAACACTGTGAGGACGACCCTAAAGACAGAAAGAACAGGAAGAGCCTAAGATGGCACTGTATATCTGCTGGGGTGGAACAAATTTTGAGGAATTTAATGAAGAAGCCCTGATACAGGAAGTCAGACATGGAAATGCCTGCCAAGAATAAAGGCTTGTCGAGATGTCCTGATTAGCCTCACCCATCCCTGCCAATTCCAAGGAAGCCTCAAAGTCACCTTCCCCATGATCACAAATAGCAACACCCAAACTGCTAAACTTTCCTATACCCAGTGTTTCTATATCTCTACCTACTAAAACCAGTGCGTACCCACACAAAGGCAGACACTCCTTTGTCTTTGAGTCAAAGTGCTCTAACTGTTGGGAGATCTCTCAGTCTCTCTTGCTTAAGGAACATACTACCCCTGATTAAACAATAAGAAACAAAGAAGACCCAGAAAATTACAGCACAGTCATGACACCATACCACGAACCCACCACAACGCCTACACTGCACACTGCACACTCTGAACTGAGCCACGGTTCTGAGCACCTGGTTACTGAGAAGCACTGTGGCCAGAGGTGCTACTGAGGGCCAAAAGGGAAGGGGAGGGGTACCAAGAATATGGATCCCATGTTTGCCTTCTCTTCCTCACAATTTTGGCCTTTCTTTCAAAACTCCACCACCTCCCTGTCATCTAAACTTTTACACAGAAACTGTTTGCATCATCCCACCAGCCACCACTTGTGGCCTTGTGACAGTCAGGCCTTTTATCTTTCTTGCTGGGTAACTTTTCAATGCTTATGTCTTGTCTGTCCGAATAATATGGAGACCTCTTTTTAAAACAGATGTATGGTTTTTAAGTGTGTGTGGGAACAGGACTGTTAGGGCAGAAGTTACCTGCCGAGTCAACTCTACAGCCCGTGTACGGAAGCCTCCTAAAGGCAAGACCAGCTTAGTGTTTCAAATCTCTCTGGTACTGTGACCAAACTGTCCTGAATAACGGAAGTGTTCAAAAATGCTTTTGACTTGTTTTAAGTCAATAAAATATCTTTTTCTCATCCCTTTTCCACATCAGAAAAAAATGGGCAGTGAAATATCATATCATTCAAAATAGTGTTTAATAAAACAAAAAATAAAAATAAAACTTAACTTTAAATAACGTCAGGAACAGGGGCTAGAGAAATGGATCAGCTGTTAAGAGCTAAATTCAGGTCCCAGCACCCATATGGCAGCTTACAAAAGTCTATAATGGGATCTGATGCATAGACATGGAAGATTAGTGTGAGCTACACAAGATCTCAAATAAAGCAAAACCAAACAAAACCAACTGCTCTTTTTCTGAGCTAGACTTTGTAAGTCATCAATTTTTTTTTAAAGATTTTATTTATTGTATGTATGTGAGTACACTGTAGCTGTCTTCAGGCACACCAGAAGAGGGCATCAGATCCCATTACAGATGGTTGTGAGCCACCATGTGGTTGCTGGGAATTGAACTCAGGACCTCTGGGAGAGCAGTCAGTGCTCTTAACCACTGAGCCGTCTCTCCAGCCCCGCAAGTCATCATGTTTAACCACAGCAGTTTGGTGGCTTTGGTTTGTTATATTCGATATGTTGCACAATGTACGTTTCACTATTGCAGTACAGTCCCAGAATACACTCATTACCCCAAAAGAATCCTACATCCCTCCAGCAGCCACTCCCCTCTAATGCCCCTTTTAAATCTGGTTTACCCAGGCAGCTATAAGTCATCTTAATTACACTGCAATCTAATTCATATTTATCCAACCTCTCTGCAAAGTATCACAAGACACACTTGCAAATGCCTTGCTGCAATCTAGACAGTACTTGTTTTTCTACTCACCAATATGGTGACCCTGTTCAAGAGGGGACAGTTCTGCAGCATGGCTCTCCGAAGGAGTCCACACTGAGGAGCCAGTGCTGCTCCTAGCACCACGTCATCTCTGGTCTCACTAAGTCCTCAGAAGAGGTCTGACGACGTGCCCTGGAATTTTGCCATTCCTGTGTTTTGTCAGAAATTAGTTCACAAGATCAGAATTTGTGATGTTTTCTTTTTGTTTGGAATTATTAGTGCATTTGTAATCCCACCTCTTAAAAATCACAGCTCGGTCCTTTACAGTGTCTCAGGAAGCGGGCATGATGGTGCACACCTGTAGTCCCAGCACTTAGGCTGGTACAAACTAAGAGACCCACGAGTTGCCTTGGCTACATGAGATCATCTCTGTCTTAAAGATGATGGACAACAGTTCAGAGACTATATTCAGCCAATCAGTGAAAGTATCTAATTTAAACCCTGTTAGCTTCCAGGAGTAAGAACTCAGTGACGAAGAATAGAATTTACCACACACATGGCAGAAAAGAAATGGACGTAAACATCACAAGTTCTTAGTGAAATCCTTGCTCCAATCCCTAACTGTCACTGAGAACAGCGCTTACCAGACCACAGTAACTCACAACACTGGTTCCAAGGCAGTGTGTGAGAGACAACGGCAAAGTGAATGGCCTTAAGAAATGCTGTATATACCTTCATCTTCCTTAGAGACACACTTGTGCACAAACCAGCACATGCACACACACACACATTAAATTTAAGATCTCAACTCAGATACTAAAGGTATGGCACATTCCTCTGCCTGTTTATTAAGACAGCTATTAATGATGCACAAAACTGAAGATATTAAGCAAAAGTCTGAACAAAAACAGAATAAAATACACATGCTGGATGTGCTGGGATCAAAGGCTGGTGTACACCTTTGATCTCAGCAATCAGGAGGCAGAGGCGAGTGAATCTCTATGAGTTCAAGGCCAGCCTGGTCCACACAGTGAGTTCTAGGCCACACAGGGCTATACAATGAGAACTAGCCTCAAACAAAACAAAACAAAATAAATAAGATATCCACCCAAGTCCTCATGCCAAAATTCTAAATGAATCAAAGAGTTAAATGAAATGCTAAAACTCTACATACGTGTGTGTATATACACATATACACACATGTCCAGTTTCATCATTTACATGTTACATGTGTGTATGTATATGAATTACATATATTCATATTTAATGTATTGCAATACATATATAAATATTAAATGATGCTATATAGGTATGTATATATATTTTAAAACACTGTTAGGCAGGGACTGGCCTAGAGGTAAAGCCCAGCAGAAAACTTGCCTAATATAGTCAAGGCCCTGGGTTCAAGCTCCATTACTGCAGGGGGAAGGGGAAAAAAACCATAAGGGAATAGTTTTAAGATTTAGTTTTGGGTAATTTTTAATTATTGCATGTGTGAGTATGTAGCGAACCTGTTTTTAGCAGGATATGCTCTTAAAGAGATGTGTGTGCTCCCTCTTTTGGCTGTCAGACTACTGAAAGAATGGACCCCAAGAAACTGGAGAGTCAGCAGGCAGTGGTGACGCACGCCTTTAATCCCAGCACTTGAGAGGCAGAGGCAGGTGGATTTCTGAGTTTGGGGCCAGCCTGGTCTACAGAGTGAGTTCTAGGACAGCCAGGGCTACACAGAGAAACCTTGTCTTGAAAAACAAACAAACAAAAAAAAAAAAAAAAAAAAAGGAAAGAAAGAAAAGAAAAATAGAAAGTCCTGGGGACTCTCCTGCCTCCTGCTTAGAGAGGAGACAATGCCACCCTGGGGGCATCCACAGAGAACCTGTTTCCAGAAAAAATACTCAGTCCTCCCCAAAAGATCCTGCAGGAGGCCTGGAGCTGAGATGGTGGGCTGGACCACACCTTATTGGACTGCTTAGCTGTGTATCTTGCTTCCTACCTTCAGGACAGACCCTTTGAAGATGGACTTTAGGGACTTCACTAGCTCTCTTTGTCTCCCTTCCCAACATGGCTACATTGAAGAAATCTCCCCCCCCCTTTTTTTTTGCTTTTTGCTATTATTTTGCCTTCATTAATTGCCTTATTGAGGAGGGATGGCTGGACCTGGCTTGTTGGGGCACAGAGTATATGAACCCTGAAACCAATACAGAGAGAGTGTGTATATGTGTGTTCATGTGCTCACACATGTGTGCACACGTGTGCAAGATGATTAAAAGTATCTAAGAGGCCAAAGTAGTCATCCCCATGACACTGGAATTAAGGCAACTGTGAGCCATCCAATATGTATTCTGGGAACCAAACTCAAGTCCTATGAAAGAGTAGTTAGTGCTCTTAACTGTTTAGTCATCTCTCCAAACCCAAAATGATTTTCTGTAATTTCATATTCCTTAGGACTGTATAAAAATGGTCTGAAGAGGACTCTAGAAGCTGAAAAATAAGATTAATAATTCAAACATGTCTTAAGATGTTGTTACTATAAACACCTTACACAAAATAAAAGTGTAAAGGGTAACCTGGAATAAATATTTATAACACATATGGCATAAAAAGGGGACAATGCAAACAGCCGTCTGTCTAGAAAAGATGACACCGGGGTGGGAGAAACAGGACCAAGGAGATAGGTGGATTTTTTCCTCTCTGTATCTCCCATACCTTCAGAATTGTGTACCACAGTTATACATTCTCTGGATTTGAATTTTTAAAAAAAGGAAGTTCAACCTGGACCACAACTATACTTTTTGAAAAATTACCTTCCACAATAATATCAGTATCCCCTTCTACTTTCTCTCCTCAAAAATCTCACCAATCTTGGCACCTGGTGTCTCCTCAGGCCCTCAGCATCTGCCCCAGCAGCAGCACAGCCCTGGGCTGGCAGCCGCTTCTCCAGTGTTCCTTCTGCTTTTCGTTATGATTTCCAGTGAGTCAACAGGAGAGCATTCTCAGTAAAGAAGAAACAGAGGCCTTCAGACAAGTCCTTCCTTCACCCACAACCTCCCCCCCACTCCCAAACATAGCTCTTGCCAAAACGATGTAAGGCAATTTCCAATCCAACTTGCCACTCCTGTCTGCATGAGGTCACTATTTAGCAAATGACAGTCTGGTGGGACAAAAGCTAAACCAAAAGCAGAGACCAGGTTAGAACATAGGAAAAAAAAAGATGAGGAATAGTCCAACAATCCAGTTAAAGGCAAAAATATATGACGAAATGGGTGTGGTGGACCATGCCTGTAAACCCAACCTTCTCCTGACACCAGAGCAGGACTGAAATCGGAAGCTAGCCCAGACAACTTAAGATGACCCTGCTCCAAACTTTTTTTTTCTAATCACTAGGGTTTGGGGTGTAATTTAGCAACAGGCAACTTGCCCAGCGCCTGTGAGTCTCTCAGTTCAGTCCTCAATATATAAAACAAACCAAAAGACAAATTGGAGATTAGAGGGTGAATGAGACTTCAATGAACAGATACAGCTCCAGTCCTCAGCCATGTGACAGCTGACACCAGTTGTCTGGATCCTCAACCTTACTGCTGCCCCTTCCATGTCTGCAGAGGCCAGGAGCACTGGCAATAGTTGGTGTGACACATATCAATCGAGGCCTGAATTATGCAGACAGTTATGTGGCCTTGGAACAAGTGCTCTGAATTCATTTTCCCCTCGTGGGAATAACAATAATGCCTACGTCACAATGATGTTCCATTGAAGCCTCATCATCAGTGTGCTTAGTGATAGCTACAAATGCTGGCAACATCGAACCAGTGAGGGCATGTGGTAAGGAGCAGCGGCTTCAGAGACTGGTAAACTGGAAATCCACTACATGAGTGATTAGCTTCTCTGAGCTTTGCTGTCTCATCTGTAAATAATAAGCCCCTCACAGGTCGTCTAGAGAGCTAACTAGAGCAGTGTGTAAAGCGCTCAGCACACTGCAAACACAGAGAAAGTGCTCATGAAATGGTACTGATGACCACAAGAGAAAGGGCACCAAGCAAGAGGAAGTCACTGACTTTGGGACACATGGGGAGAACTTCCCATCCGTGCAAATGGCAGGTTTAGGGACCTGGGATTTCATGGGGGTTTTGCTGTTTTCTTTTCGCTGTCTTACACAGAATTACATTTCCTATAAAATCATGCCTAATGGAAATCACAAAGTCTATCCAAAAAATTATGTTTCCTGAAAATTCAAATTTTAAGTAAATATTTACTTTTCAAATAAATCATTAACCAAATCTTTTGTTTATATGTTTATACTTTTTATTAAAAAGTCACTATAAGGAGCCTTCCAAAATTAAAGTGAAGAAGCAGGGCTGTGATTAATTTGATCAGGTAGCCCCTGGCCCTTGGCATTCAACTAGTATTTCACATTCAGCCTCCTCGAAGATATGGTCTCTAAGCAACGGAGTCCCAAATTAAACAAACAGCAGCAGTGATATGAATCACTTCCTGAAGGTCTCATATTGCCTACCAGCACTTTATTTACACAAATACAGAGGGTTTATTTTAGGCAGCCCCAATTAGAAGCAATCAGAGGTCCATCAAATATCACATCATTTAAAAGTACTCAAAACTGGCTCTGCTTTCTACCAACAGGTATCTCCAAATTAGTACACAGTGAAACAAAAGAAATTATACAGAACCAGAGAGAGGTCACCCAGCAAGACCAGGAAATGAAATTCTTAGACTAAGCTAACTCAGGACTTCAAATAAATTTTCACCATTTTGTCACTGGGGTTTAAAACACATGAGCACAATTACTGTTTTGATCTCTAAATCCAGGAGAAATATATACCAAATTAGGTCAAATGAACAGGCTGCTTAACTCTCAAAGACTTTCTCAATCTTGAGTGGTCAACCATCTGAACACTCAGCCACCGGGTTAACACTGGTGTGTGGTCACGTCCACCTCCACACCACTGTCTGTAAGGAGAACTGTAAAATGTCAAACCCATGTCTCCCATGAGCCTCCTTTTCTCCACCTCTGAGGGGACTGCTATGTGCCCCACCATTCTTCATGAACTAATGAATGCCCTCTTGACTATTAATGAGATTTCTACTCATTAATTCATTTGGACTTTACAGGTCCAAATGAATGCTCTAAGAAGTCAGACAGCAGAACCAGTGAAAACTAAACCAAGAAAGCATCAAGCAGACAAGCGGAGCACACACCCAGGGTGACCGCTGCAGATGATTTACGCTACAGATTGGTTGCTATGACTTTACATAAACAAATGAAATGAAGAGAAGTCAGAAAGAGACTGTGCAGCTCACTCTCAAGACAGAACTAATGAATCAGAAGCAATTATTAAAGGTAAAAATAGATAATTTCCTAGAGCTAAAATAAACAAAAAAGATATTGCAAGGGACTAGCCAGGAGGAGGGCAGGGGCACAGGGAAAAACAAAATATAATGACACATATGCAGGAAAACGACCAACACAGTGTTGCCTTGTGTGCTAACCTAAAAACTAATTTTAAGAAATAAAAAAGGGAGGGGCAACATTTGGAATGTAAATAAATAAAATAAATTTTAAAAAGAAATAAAAAGGGGGGAGGGGGAAAGCTTTTAAAATATATTATAAATCAAAAGGAGCCTGACTGAGGACTTGGTAGTAAGGTGCCTGCCTGTCTCTCACACACAGCACAGTGGAGGGACCACAGAGAAGAGTCCACATTACAGACAAAACTGCTAAGACAATGCCAACCAGAAAGGAACAAAATTTCTATAAAATTAAAAAACAAACAAACAAACAAGTCGGGCTGGAGAGATGGCTCAGCGGTTAAGAGCACTGACTGCTCTTCCAGAGGTCCTGAGTTCAATTCCCAGCAACCACACTGGTGGCTCACAACCATCTGTAATGGGATCCAAGGTGCTCTTCTGGTGTGTCTGAAGACAGCGATGGTGTACTCATCATACATAAATAAAATATTTAAAAAAAAAAAAAAGTCATAGTTCTTGACAAGGAGCCAAAATAAAGCTGCTGCAGTTTCTCAGCAAGAAAGGATAAAGCAAATGAAGTGATGCACAGTCAAGAAAAGTCCATAATTCGCCATGACAAGTAAGTCCAGAGTTAGACCAGACAGGTTGATATTTTAAATATCACACACGCACACACACACACACATCTGGAAGGGGTTTCTGAAACACTATGATATTAAAAGAAAATCTTAAGTAAAATTATTAAATCACAGAAGTTAGCAGGCTGGGGGTACCTGTAATCACAGCACAGGGAGGCTGAGACAGGAAGGAGTTCACTACAAACTGAAGAGTTGAGTCAAGCCCCAGAACCTAAGGAGAAAGGCAGGCATGATAGCAGCTTGTAATCTCAGGGCTAGCCTTACTTTACATAACCTCAGAACAATGAGACCTTGTCTCAAAAAACAGTGGATATTTCGCCTGAGGAATTGACACCTGGAGTTGTCTTCTGGCTTCCACATACATGAGCATATGTGCACTCTCACCCACAAAAACATGTGCACCTATGTGCACACACTCACGTACACACACATGTACGTGCACACACACATACACACAACCGGGGGTTACAAAAGTTAACAAGATGGCCATAAAAAATAAGCAGATAACAACAGAAAATCTGGATATAAAAATAAAACTTTAAACAAAAACGTAACAAAATGTTCAGCTTAGCCAATAGTCAAAGCAGTTTTAAATTGGCATAAGTCTAAAAAAAAATTTATATGGATGTTAAAAACAGTAAGAAATTTTGGCATTTGAGGTGCTTGAGAGATGGCTCAATGGCTCTTAGAGAGGACCTCAGTTCAATTCCCAGCTCCCACGTAGGAAGCTCACAGTGCCTCTAAGTTCAGCTCCAGGAGATCCACTCCCTCCTCTGACCTCCCCAATCACCTGCACACATGTGCACATGTCTATAAAAGTAAACTGCATCTTCTAAAAATGTTGAACTTATGACACAACTACCCAAAACTACGCACTTACACAGCTCACCCCTCAATCTGTGCCTTCCCCGATTGCTATCTCCGTGTGAAGGGATGTTAGATACAACAGTACAGCATCAACAAAAGGCAAGTCTTCTTGCTCCCTCTGCCCCCATTCTTCTCTGGCACTGTGTTTCCTCTCCAAAAATTATTGACGTCTCCAGTGGAAACACTAGGGCCACCAACCTTACGGGGGTGTCTAACTTCTACCATTGTGATATAAGTTTGTGTAACAAATGTGTTGGGCCACATTCATGGAATCCAAGGCAGCACACTGAGTAAAATGTGCTTGGGACTCTGAAAGTGTCTTATCCCTGCATCACATTCTTATTAAATCTTTACATCTCCCTTTGGCTACAGACCAGGTTAAAGAACGTATTCACTGGGACTAGCGAGATGGCTCAGAGGCTCTTGTAGAAGATATGGGTTTTAAATCCCCAGTACCCACACGGTGGCTCACCATCACCCATAACTCCAGTTCTAGCACCCAGTACACTGTTCTGATCTCGGAAGCCACCACGCATGCACATGGTATACAAGTATGGGCAAGCAAAACCCTCACATAAAAGAAACTTTAAAAAGTAAATCTCTTAAAGATACATTTGTTGAGTGTTTTCTTTATCTCCCTGGGCTACCACTCGACCCCCATAGCAACTCTGTAACGCAGGTTTTTTTCCCCTCTGAGGTCATGCAGCCCACTGTCTGGGGTTAAACAGCTTGCAAAACCAGAATCAAAGGGTATACCTGCTCAAACTCAAAGCCCATTCTTTTCAGTTCACCCAAGTATCTCAACATTCTTCTCCATGGCCCAGTTACCTCAACAGCCAAGATTTTCAAGGAGTTTCAAGCTTTTTCAGTGTGCTTATGTAGTTGTAAGTATCATGAGGGCAGCTGTATGGCTTTCCTTAGCAGTTATGGATGACTAAGGACTGGACTGCTCTATACCAGAGACTTTCGAAACTGTTTCACTGTGCTCTATTTGTTTTGTTTGTTTGGTTTTGAGGCAAACCCCGCTTTGAAGCCCATGATGGTCTCAAATTCTCAATCCTGCCTCAGTCTCCAAATCCTGAGATTAGGTCAGCGTGCACAACCCCACGAGCCTTTTGTTTCATTTAGACAGAACCTAGCTATGCTGTCTAGGCTGGCCTCAAACTCAGGATCTTCCTGTCTCAGCCTCCCTGAGGGTTCAGGTCACATGTCACCACAGCTCCATATTTCTCACTGAGTCTCCTGTGGCTCATGCTGGAGGCAATGGTGCTGACAGTGACTGATTCCTAACCCTCCATGTCTCTACCTTCCAAAAGCCGGAATTACAATTCTAGCTGCCCACACAGCTTCACATTTTTTTTTCTCCAATCTTTGTGTGTGTGTGTGTGTGTGTGTGTGTATGCATATTTCTCTATTTCTCTATGTATGCATACGCATATGAGTCCATGTGCGCATGTGCATCCATGAACACGGAAACCTAAGGTTTATCACAGGAATCACCATCCAACATCACTCTTCTACCTTATTCATTGAGGCAGGGTCTCTCAATCAAACCCAAGCTTGTTAAGATGGCTAGTATTGTTTGACAGTTTTCTGCGGCTGGAATTACAGACAGGTCACACTCACTTGGCATTTTTCTGAGGATCTGAACCCAAGTGCTTTTTAATCCCTACAACCATTAAGCCATCCTCCAGCCCCAGCTTCACCTTAAAAATAAATGAAGACAAAGGTCTCTTTATGTTGCCCTGGCTGGTCTGGATTTCACTACTCGGCTGGCCTCAAACTCAAAGATTTGCTTATCTGTTCCTCCTGCATCCATCTCCAGTGCTAGGATTGAAGGCCTGAGACACATCACTCTGCCTCAGCTTCACATTTGTAAAGTTTACACTGGATTCTGGTAAAAAGTGACTGACAGCTACACTAGGAAAGGAATCTCACATTTGTAGCACTGTTGCTGCGAGCAGCGCTGCTGCCGTGAGCAGCACATCTGCTTCTTCCCTCACCCTTAAGTTGTTCTTCCCCATCTAAGATTCCAAAAGCTGGTGGGCATGCTGTTTTTCCTGGGTTCTCTGCCTATGCATTTAGGGATTTTGCATTATAAATATCTTAACTTCTGTTTTCAAAATCAGAGTCTGAACTGGGAACTATCCAGATGTTCCTGGAATTCTAACACCATTCCGGAGAGGCATCTCTAGAAACCAATGTAGAAAATGTTCTATGCCAACAGCAAAGATGTACGTACACACAAAAGGGAATCTGTTTTCAAACACTGTTTTCTTTCCAAAATATCTTTTCAGTTCCCCTCAACTGAAGTAAAGTGCTTCCAGTTAATGCTAAGCTCTTGTTAACATCATGTAGTCTCTGACAATCTCCAACCAGCCACAGCCTGGACTTGCCTTTCTACAAGAGGAGTTGGGGGAGTGTCCACACCCCGCGAGCTGGGGTACTGGTGCTCAGGAAGAAGGTAGCCCAGGGAAGACTCAAAGGGATACACCAGAAAGGCCCAGAAAGAGGGGACCAAATAGACTATTGATGAGTACTAGAACAAACTGTCATTGTGCAACCTTTTAACCTAACTGAATTTTCCTTCGCCTGCAAACCCACTCAGAGTCTCTGCACTCCTCTCACCTACCCAGCACATTCTCTCTTGGCTCCTTTTCTTCTTCTCCCTAAGCCACCTTCTGATCCTTCTCCATTACACTCTCCTCTCAAGGCCTGAGTACTTACATACCTCACATGTCAATGCCACCTCATTCACTGGATGAAATGGCATTCCTCTCTCATGCAGCTACTCCTTAGCTAAAATAACTGTCAAGCCCAATCAGAACAGCCACAAAAAACGCACATAAATACGTAAATAAATGTATGCGCTAAAAGCCATCCTGATAAGTCTCTGCTCTGCTGTATTTTAGCATTCTAACATATTTTATTAGGGCATCAGCTTAATTTCCATACTGAAGCTACTTTTCAAACAATAAAGCAGAAAGCTCTGCATTACATTCTCAACCAGTACCAGTACACACTTCCATGAAACCCACACTTAATGTCCTCACTTAACCTTTGGGGAAACTGAACCCAAACCATACCTGCAGCATCCTCTAATCTCTGTACACACAGACACACAGACACACAGCAGTCTCTATACGTTCAATCTCATTCTCTAAACTCATTTCCCCAAGAACAAACTCTGTGAAAGGTCCAGGAGAAGCAGAGAGCCTCGGGACATACAATGGTGCCTCTGTACTAAAGGTGCAGCCTCCAGTAGGAGGAGCAGATGTGTTATAAATAGAAGTGTGGAGGGAGCCTTCCTCCCCTGGACCTCTCTCATCTTTATTCCTGGCCTCCAAGTTGATGTAAACCCCAGACCTTGGGGCTCCTCCAACTTGGGAGGAAATAGGACCAGGCCAATCCAAAAAGGCAACCTGGGCTTCTGCTAGAGGGGAAGATGAACCCCAGGAGCATACAGACACAATCCAGTTGCCCAGGTGAGGCCCAGGGCAGGGAGAGGGCGTCCTGGCTAATGATGATTGGCCAGCAGGCATCACATTAGGTGACTGGTAGAAATACTATTCCTCTTGCCCTACCATAACATCACCAGGGTTCTTGGCTCTCTCCAGTCACAACTTAGATACTTCCCTAACTGACTTTCTAATCAGAGGTGGTTGTTGAATGTTGTGGGGTAGGGCCAGGGTGAACAGTACAGAATCCAAATCTGATACCATTTACTCCCTAAAAGAAATCAGGCAACATCTCCACAATGCCAAGATACAACAGGGCAATGCACAGCTATTATGTCCAAAGCTTAAAATAAAGAAATAAGACTATCACAAATGTCTTTACTGCCTAAGTTACTTCCTAAGCTTATAAAAATAACCAACTGAAAAATCCTCAGGGACTAAAGGTCTTTCAATGGGTTTTATAAATGGGCTACTTTTCTATGCTGGAAATCATGCCTGTCGGGAAGTATATGTTCTAAACTACCGCAAATAAAATGCTACCGGTACTGCAGCTGAAAAGAAAGTTATCAAGAGCATTATTAACTCCCCAAGAGGTTATGGTCTAAAAAACATAAAAAAAAAAAAAAAAATTGAATGTGTGGCTGGACAGTGGTGGCGCACTCCTTTAATCCCAGAACTTGGAGGCAGAGGCAGGTGGATTCCTGAGTTCGAGGCCAGCCTGGTCTATAGAGTGAGTTCCAGGACAGCCAGGGCTACACAGAGAAACCCTGTCTCGGGAAAAAAAAAAAAATTGAATGTGTTAAAAATATGAATAACCTACTTCACAACTAGGGTAAGAAAGACGATCTAAATCACGAAAGGCATTTGAAATATTTAGGTATGGAGCTGGGGTATAGCTCAACGGTAGAACACTTACTAAAGCGTTCAACAGTAAAACCCAGATTATCTGCATTTGTAAAATCTTTCCAAAGAGATTCTAATGCACACACTACATATCCAGTTAAGGACCACTGCACAAACAATGAACATTCCTTAACCAGGAAACTATGGGAACCCAGGTTTGGTGGCAGACAACTTTGGCACAGGGCTCATGGTTTCTGTCATCCTCAGCTACATTGTGAATTCCAGGCTAGCCTAGGTTACATGACCCCTACCCCTAAAAGAGAAGCTACAGGTAGACTAAGAAAGCTCAGGCCTTGGTTTCCACATTGAAATAAGATGGCTAGTCTGGACAGAAGTTGACCTTGTGCTAGGAATGTAGCCCAGTGGTAGAGAGTGCTTGTCCAGCACTTAGCAGGCACGAGGCTAATCCTGGCACTTCTGAAAAGTAAAACTTTAAGCTAGTCTAGTGGTATGGTAATATCACAGTAGATACTGGCAACACGCTCTGAGAGGCTGTGAATGAAAGGTAAGATGCAAATGTCACAGGAGAAATCCAAGCAGAAGAGTTACAGGTGGAGAGAGAATCAGCAAGCTAGTGTCTTCCTTCTCAGTCCCAGTGGCTCCGGGGAGCACAAGATGGCTTCTGAGACCAGCTGCAGCTTACAAATTCCTTGACCTTCCACGACGAGTTCACAATTTAAGTGGCAGAGGACTTAAGTGTTTATATCCCCCTTACAAACTTCCTAGAAGACAGTGTCCCTTTCTCACAGCACCTTCTCTTGCTACCTGCAGTTCCGTTTCCCATTGGGTGGGGAAAGGAGCTCAGTGGGACAGCAAATGCTCTTTATGCTTCATCCCCTGGCACTACCAAAATTATGGTAACAAGCTTCCACTCAGAAGACCAGTGTCAGCCGGGCGGTGGTGGGGCACAACTTTCATCCCAGCACTAGGGAGGCAGAAGCAAGTGGATCGCTGAGTTCGAGGCCAGCCCGGTCTGCAGAGTGAGGTCTAGGACAGCCAGGGCTACACAGAGAAACCCTGTCTTGAAAAAAAAAGAAGAAGAAGAAGAGGAGGAAGAGGAAAGGGGGGAGGGAGGGGAAGAAAAAAGAAGAGGAAGAAAAGGAGGAGGAAGGGGAGGAGGAAGGGGAGGAGGAGGTGGCAGTGGCAGCGACGACTGAGGAAGACTAGTGTCATTGCTGATACTCCTCACCTAACTTACCACTAATAGTTTTCTCTACTTTCTGAAAAGGCTTTAAACTCAAAGAAACAGCTGAGACTCAAGAAGACACAATAGGAGACAGAAAAGAGCCAGGTCACATTCCTAGCACCTAGGAATTCCTAGGTGGTTCACAATCTCCTTCAACTCCAGTTCCAGGGAAGCCGCTGCTTCAGACTAATAAAGAGTCCAGGGAGGGGCTCCAAGGGGACCATAACTGGGGCTGTTTTTGTCATGTTTAGAGAAAGGGAAGCTCTGAAGGGCTTCCCGGGCTCAGGAACTGGTATCTATTGCCAACTTTCCTGGTGAGCTCTTAACAGTCAAATCAAATCTCCACTCTTGTTTTAATCATCTGAAATATCCCTGATTTTCATTAAACCTGGATGACAATTATCTTGCATTATTCCTCACTGTACACAACCTATAATTGTGTTTATCTACTCTGGAAACTTGCAAAGAAATATAAGCAACACAACAAAAGGAACCACTGATAACAAACTGACACCTTAAAATTAAGATCACAAGGTCTTGAGATATCTAGAAAAGATAAACAGCAGCTGAGCATCCTCTTCATAAAGAATGCAGAGGAGATGGGTGTGGTTTCGCATGCCAGTAATCTCAGCACTTGGGAGGTGCTGTTGGGAGGGCCAGACAGGCCTCAGCAACAGAATGAGTCTGGGGCCAGCCTAGGGCTGAGACCCCATCTCAAAAAAAAAATGTGTGGCAGCATTGAGTTTGCTGAGAGGCCTCTCAATGCTGCCGATGGGTAGATCTATACCTATGGCACTACCCTCCTTACAAAGGGTCTGCGGTTTTCTTCTGGCACTGGGTGTCTCCCAGGACCTTGAGCACTCAACAAGGACTTTACCACTAGGGTATAGCCTGAGCCCCTTTCAACTCCATCTTTATCAGCCCCCTAAACCTAACACCTACTCCATGAGTCACAAGGAGATGGGGCTCAAGACACAAACCAAAACCTGTGAAGAATTAGGAACCATTAAGATCAAGAACATCAAACCCTAACTTAACACGTTATTTCTAACAGACAGCTGGCAGTACCCAAAACAACCACTATAAACAGAAAAGCTGAAAAACACAAATCTGGAAATCTTTACAGTATCCACGAGTGTTCGACACAGTGTTTCATCATAAACCACCATGGCCCACTTGTTCCCATGAATAAACACTCTACATTTACCCTGCTTACTTACCCTCTCAGCTACCAGCCTCCAACACTCTTACCTAAAATATAATGCACACAAAGAACTACCTGTGGAGGCTGGACAGATGGCTCGGTAGTTAGGAACACTTGCTGCTCTTTCAGAGGACCAGAGCTGGGTTGCCAGCACCCACATCAGCTGACTCTAACTCCAGCTCCAGGAAGATCTAATGCCTTCTCTAACCTCCACTGGCAGCTGTACATGGGTACCAAAAACCATACACATAAATAAATACAACTCTCTTAAAAGGCACACCACGTCCGTTCCTTCTCCCAATCTGCCCTCCAATCAGTCTCTCTGTACCTCTTTGCTTCTTCCAAATGACAAAGGTATTCATAAGCCACATTCTGCCGTCTCCTCTCATCCATCTCCTCTGCAGTGAGCCTCTCATTATCCAGGACAGCTAGAACAAGAAGGAAAGAGTGTAAACGCCATGATCTGTAACTTTCCTTAGCAATGAATGAGGGCCAGTCATCAAATTGCTACTAGTCACCTAGAAAGGCAGGCTAACTAGGGGATATATGGGTAGCCAGGGGCACAACAAGTGATTTTCCTAAAAACAAACCATATGGTTTCAACTATACTCATCTTACCCTTAAAAAAATATATATGGTAAAGGGCTGTAGAGATGTGTCACCAGTTAAGAGCACTTGTTGACCTGGGTTTCTAGCACCTACATGGCTGCTCACAGGCATCTGTAATTCTAGTTCAAGGGGATCCAATGACTGTTTCTGACCTCTTAGGACACCAGGTATATATGTTATGCACATACATATATGCATGTACTCATACATATAAAATCAATTTTTTATGTACATATGGGAGTGAGGTCACTGGTAAGCTGCCCATGCTCCGATGGATAGTCAAGACACTCATGCACATTAGTGAAGCACTTGTTGGACTTAGTGGGTTTTAGTTTGGTTTTTTTTATTCTCCAGAGCCTAGGAGCTGGAGAGATGGCTCAGCAGTTCAGAGGATTGGCTGTTCTTACAGAGAACCTACGTTCAGTTCCCAGCACCCACATGAAGGCTCACAATGAGCTTGAACCCCAGTTTCAGGGGATCAGACATTCTCTTCTGTCCTCTGCAGGCACCAGGTACGTACATAGTGCACAGACATTATGCAAGCAGGCAAATCACCCAAACACATAAAAAAAATTTTTTTTAAGAAAAAGATCTTGGGGCTGGAGAGATGGCTCAGTGGTTAAGAGCACTCACATGGTGGCTCACAACCATCTGTAATGGGACCTGATGTGTATTTGAAGATAGCTGCAGTGTTCTCATATCAATAAAATAAATAAATAAATCTTTAAAAAAAAAAAAAAGAAGAAAAGAAAATGATCTTGATAACACAAGCCTGTAATCCCAGCACTTGGAAGGCAGAGGCAGACAGATTTCTGAGTCCAAGGCCAGCCTGTCTTAAACGGTGAGTTTAGATCAGCCAGAGTTATACACTGAGATACAGTCTCAGATAAATCATTGGAGGGGAGAAATAAGAGAGAGATAATCACATTTCATCTTTTATATGTATGAAATTCTCAAGGAACCAAATGTTTTAAATATACATGTACTACATTTTCTTGTAGCTTCAAGAGGTATCAACTGTGGTCTATCCTTGCCAGTCAGAATTAAGATCGAGGGCAACATACTCTCCCCTCCATTCCTAACCGAAGCCTGCCTCTACCGGACTAAGCAATTTACATACATTCTCCCACTCTAGTCCAGAACAATCCTGTGATTACCACTATTTGACAGACGAGGAAACTGAGGCTGGAAGAGCTCAGCCCCAGGGCTAACAAAGGGCCCTTTCCAACCCACCTGTCTCCAGGGCCTTAACCTAGCAGCCATCTGCCTCCTCCACAGTCATTCCAAGGGAAGAAATGAATTCCTAACTCCTTGGGAAGGCTATCAAAGACATTCTCTTTCTAGCCTAGGCTACTTCTGGAAATATTTTTTACCCTTCTCCTCTCCCTTTCAATTCCACCGCTGCACTGCCACACCACTCGGTTTTCCACACACAGTAACCCTATATTCTTCAACACCATATTTAGTTTATATCTGCCCTCTCAAAGTTATGTCTTGCGCATCCCGTCTCACACTTCAAGCCTCTGTTCAAAAGTCAGCACCTGCGGTCCCATGGTCTCCTTAAGTCCCTTCTCTTCACCCCCATTACTTTTTATACCTAGTTAGTTCATGTATCGTTTATCTTTATTGCACCTTTTTTTTCCCCCTTGGAGCAGAGGACTTGACCTTGCTAGGCAAGCACTCTACCGCTGGGCTAATTCCCAACCACATCTTACTCTCAGTCGTCTATACACCTGTCCCTGTATCTGTCTCCCTCTGTCTCTCTCTGTCTCTGTCTCTCTCTCCTCCCCCCCTCCCACCCTCCCTCCCTCTCTGACAGTTTTTGAAGGCATTGCTTGGTCTTTTTCATCCCCAATTTCACAAACGTGGCACACATTGTAACACTATCTAATGCATAACTGGATGAGTTAGAGTATCCTTTAAGAAAGTACTTTTCCCAAAACATAAAATTTAAACCCGAGACTCAAAGGGATCCTCTTGTAACTACTACCCTATGTACAGCTGATAAGTTCACTAATACTGCAGGGATGGACACAGAAAATGAGGAAGTGAGGGGGGCGATTTGGGTGTGTTTATGTTTTAATTTTACTTTTGAAATGCTGAAGCGAGAGCCCAGCAGGAGAAAGCTTAAATTGCTTGCTTAAAACTGCACCTGGCAGCTAGCCTGAGGCTGCGCGGGTCTGCGTCCCGGGTCACCCTCGCAGGCAGCAATCGGGCAGCACCTTCCCACCACGCCCGAGCAGAACCCCGGGGTCCAGTGCCCAGGACACGCCCTGCACAGTCAGTCCTCCTGCCACCTCACCCTAGGCCGTCTTCCCCAATCTCAGTAGAACTAACCGGTGGAGGCGCTGGGTGGGGCTCCCCTGCCGCAGCGCCTAGCGAAGGCTGAGGCCTCCAGGTTTCTACCCGCCGCCTCCAGAGCTCGAGAGGACTCGGGCGCCAACCTTGCTACCAGCCATACAGCCGGCTGCTCTTCCGGGTCCGTGCGGTCCCAAACCACCCTGCGAACCCGCCCGGCTGAGCCCCTGGGAAAACCCGAGCCTGATCCCTCGCCCGCATACCCCCAAACCCCGGCACTCACAGCCATAGTGTGGCCGGACCACACCCAGGCCATCAACCTCCTCCGCGGCGGACATGGCGGCCGAGTCCGGGTCTCCTGTGAGGAAGCGCAGAGACCTTGAAGACGCGGGCGACTGTAGCAGCAGCAACTCCTGCCCAGTGCGCGGGCTGTCGCTGTCCTCAAAGCCCCGCCCCGCGCCATCGGCCCCACCCTGCAGGTCCCGCCCCGCAGACCCCGCCCTCAAGTCCACGCCCAGCTGCGTTTCCCAGAGCGAGCGGAAGGGGCGTGGTCACTTTACAGGACCCGCCCCTGCTCGCTTCGCTCTCCACTTGCGGAAGCGAGGAGGCGGAGCGCAGTAGCGAGACCCTAGGCTGGCTTGGTCCGTTGTCCCGACACTCCTCCGCCGTCGTCCTATTTGCGGCTCAGGCTGAAAGGCTGCCGAAGTCCAAACATTTTTAGGCGCCTGCCTTCCCCTGACAGCGAGTTAACCCCCTCTGCACCGTGGCTTCTTGAAGGAGCCGTTTCAAGTGGCCCAGGGTGTTGTTATTGGACGCAAGTAGGACCCACTGTTAGGAAAGACTCCTACCTACCCATACTTTCTGCCACATCCTATCAGTCTGGCCTCTGTTCTCCCCAGCATAGAACTGCTCAATCTCTTAAATTGGGGGATGAAGATGCTCAAGCGAAAGAGCTGTTTATCAGCGCTTAATCCGTATTTTCTTCGCAAGCTCTGATCCTATTTAGGATGCCTCTTCTCTTTGCCCTTGTGATCTTTTAAAGTGCCAGTATTCAACCGAATTTACCCTGAGCCAGCCTAGATTACAGAGTGAGACACTGCCTCCAGAAAAGCAATAATAATTCCAGTAAGAGTCCCATTCTCAGGATTCTTATGTTCACCATAAACAGTTGATGGCTTCTACTTACAATCCAGATCATATAGAAGCCCTTCAGTAGTTTCAAACTATCTAATGTACACTTTTGCATCTCTCACAGACACTAAAAGCTGTCAAACATTGATCCTGTTCCTGCCCCACTCTCTGTAAGCGTTCAATCACCAGTCACACACACCCCAAGTTCCTTGCCTCACCTCTATTTCTGAAGCATCTAGTTTTGTTTCTGTCCCCACCTGTGATTACACTGTTTTGGTTATCATAATCTCTATTCTCACTTCTGCCAACCAGATAATCACAATTACCAGCATGCTCTTTCCAAAGCACAGAGTTCTTTGGGAGGAGGTGACAAGTCTCACTATGTACTTCTGGCTGTCCTGGAACCCACTAAATAGGCAAGGCTACCCTTGAAGGTCCACCTCTCTCTGCCTCCTGAGTCCTGGGACTAAAAGCATGTGCCACCACACCCAGCTTCAAAGTTGTTGTCACAGATGTATTTTTTTCCTATTACTTCCTTCACAGTGTGGTTTGTGTGCCTTCGAATGCCCGGTGAATACCTTTACAACCCAATTCTAGGCTCTTTGTTCCAGCCATTTTCTTTTTTTCTTTTTTTTTAATATTTATTTATTTATTATAAATAAATATTAATATCTTCAGATATTAATATAAATACCTTCAGACACCGCAGAAGAGGGCATCAGATCTCATTAAGGATGGTTGTGAGCCACCATGTGGTTGCTGGGATTTGAACTCAGGACCTTCGGTAGAGCAGTCAGTGCTCTTAACCGCTGAGCCATCTCTCCAGCCCCCCATTCTAGCCATTTTCAATTTACTGACTCTTTCCTTACAAACTCTCTTCTTACTTGGGCATGTTGGGGCACAACTTTAATTCCAGCACTCAGGAGGCAATGGCAGGCAGATCTCTGTGAGTTCATGGCCAGCCTAGTCTACATAGTAAGTTCCAGGACAGCCAGATAAAGAGACCCTGTGTCAAGATAAATAAATAAAAATTTTTAAATTTTATATGGTGCTTAGGATACAGCCCATGCCCTGACATGCTACTAAAGCACTCTGCCACTAAGCTACACTCACAGCCCTGAACTACTAAAGGAAGAAGATACATTACAATCTATAAACAGCTGGACTACACCAGTCATCTTAGTAAGTTGGGGCAGAGGCAGGAGTTCTCATTGCAAGTTCAAAACCTGGGGTAGGCTTGTGGGTACAAGAGCCTGTCTTTAAATAAGTAGGAAAAAGAAAGCCTATAAGAGGGCTGGGGATAAAATTCAGAGGCAAAACACTTGCCTAGCATGCATGAGGCCCTAGTTCTATCTACAGCAAAAATGCACACAAAGTATGTGAAGGTTTATTATAACTAAGTCATTTACTGTTCTGTTTTGTTGGTTTGAGTTTATTTGTGGGGGCTGGGATGCTTTTATTAATTTTTAAAGATGTAATCTAGATATCTTAACTAAGCTTGCCTGGAATTTCTGAGCTCAACCAACTCCCTACCCTAGGCTCCTGTGCAGTTGGGACTATAGGTGCAGCCATATAACCAAGGGCATCTTTCTTAGGCCTTTAAGTTCAACTTACAAGTTTCATCCTTTGTAGAAGGCCAGCATAGTTTGGTTTGGTTTTGTTGGGTTTGAGAAGGTTTGTTGGGTTTGTTTGTTTGTTTGTTTGAGACAAGGTTTCTCTGTATAGGCTTGGCTGTCCTGGAACTCGCCCTGTAGATCAGGCTGGATTCCAAATCATAGAGATCCACATTCCTCTGCCTCCTGAGAGATGAGATTAAAGACAGAAGCCACTACTGCCCAGCTGTTCTTACTTTTGTTTTTGTTTTTAACAAGTCACTTCTTAAACATTTTTTAAAAAATTTTATTTCTGTGGGTTATTTTTTCCAATTTTATTTTATGTGTATGAGTGATTTGCCAGCATATATGTATGTGTGCCTTGTAGTTGCCTGGCACCTGAGGTCAGTAGAAGGTAGGGGATCCTCTCAAACTAGAATTATAGTTGGTTGTCAGCCACCATATGAGTACTGGGAACCTTCTCTTAACTGCTGAGCCATCTTTTCAGCCCCAGTGTATGGGTGCTTTGTCTATACAAATGTCTCTGTACCATGTGCATTCCTGGTGCCCTCAGAGGCCAGAGGAAGGTATTAGATCCCCTGGGACTAGAGGTACAGCCAATTGTAACCCATTTGGCCACTGGGAATCAAACCCCCATCCTATAGGAGAACAGCCACTGCTTTTCCTCTGAGCCATCTATCCAGATATCACAAGTAGCTTTTTAGAAGCCAAACAATTTTGGTTACATTCAGTAACTTAGCTACTTCTGTATCTTCAAGCGTTTAAAATAATGTTTACAAAACTACATTTGATTTTCTTTTTAATTCATTCAATTATCTAATGGCAAGTAGAGAAAAACCTGTAGGTTAATAAAGGAGTCACATGGGACAAGGGGACAGGTGTCTTCCTATGTTAGGATGACGTTTCCTTGTGTACAGCTCCAGGTATGTAATTCATTAGGTTCAAAAGAAGGCAGCCAGGTCCGATGGTATACAATTCTAGGTTAATGTGAGCCATCTTTAATGTAAGAACTAGTCCTAACATCTTTGCTATGAAAATTAGAGCAGTCTTGGTCCAAGATCACTGAGAACAGGGTTGAAGTTCTTTAGGGCCACTCCAGCCTGGCCCGGCTTCCATTGTGATTTCCAGCCTGGGATTACCACTGAATCTGTGGTAATGGTTCTTTGGGAGACAGAGGCAGAAGGATCAGGAGTGACATGTAATTGTTTCAGCTCATCTTTTTACCTTATTAGTATATGAGCCCACAGGTGGGCTGCCCTTGAACTAGATGCCAATTAAGAATAACGAATACTGAACTGGATATTATAGATGATGGTCCATGGTCTTAGAATGGCTCTATTCACCACTCAGCATGGTGGTACATATACATTAATCATAGCATGTGGGAGGGCTAAGACAGGAGGATAGCAAATTTAAAGCCAGCCTGGGTAACATAATAAGAACTTGTTGCAACACAAAGTAACAAGTGAAGACACTCTTTTCAATTTTTTGATGATGTAAAAGATACACGTTCAATAGAAACCATACTTCAAATTTCAAATTGTATTTCTTTCCTTGGGCTAGAGATAGTGAGATGTGTGGGATAATATCAGTGCTCTGGGGATTAAGCTGTGGCATCTGCTAAGCTGACTATGTTAGCACATTTTTCAGCTTACTATGTTTTCAATTTATGTGAGTTGTTTGAGACATGCCACCATAAGCAGAAGAGAATCTGTATTTCTTTAGTAGGAAGCTGGGTGAACAAGAAACATCAGGGGCTGGGGAGATGGCTCAGTGGTTAAGAACACCGACTGCTCTTTCAGAGGCCATGAGTTCAATTCCCAGCAACCATATGGTGGCTCACAACCATCTGTAATGGGATCTGATGCACACTTCTGGTGTGTGTCTGAAGACAGCTACAATGTACTCATATATATAACTGAAATAAATAAATTTTAAAAAAGCAACATCAGGATTTCTGAAATGATGTTTGCATGAAGATAAATTCTGAACTCATAAGCAAATTATGATACCATTTTTTGCTTTAACATCCAAGGGCAGATATACACCCCTACAATACCAATCCTTGGGAGAAAGAGGCAGGAGGATGAGGAGCTCAAGGCTAGCCTTTGATACATACTGAGTTTGAAGCCAGCCTGGACTACCTAAGACTCTTTCTTTAAAAGAGAGAGAAAGAGAGAGAGAGAGAGAGAGAACACAGTCCAAGGGAGCTGCATGAACTTCCTGAGTGCTAAAGCGGGATGTGTACTACACATGAAGTCGATCAATCAGCATCAGTGTGTAGGTATTGATTCAGGCTACCCTTGTTTACCACTCTAGAGGTGGTGTGAGCTGGGAGAATAGGGCCGATAAATGAGGCAGACTAAAGTCTCATAAAATAGCCAACTTTATTCAGAGTATCAGACAATTTATACCCTGAACGTTAAGAGGGGTCCCATGAGTAAAGAGTACAACCACAAGGGCTAGCCTCGCCTGACAAAAACATGACTTTCCCTAGAGGGACACGCAAAATTAATAGTAGCCAGTTATGAAGAATGATCTGGAGTAAATCTACTCCTATCTGCTATACCTGTGATGAGCACAAAACCACATTACAAAACAACTTCAGGGGGTCACCAGTGTTTCGTTTCAGATCTCAGGACAAGGGACCAAGGTGCATATTTTACAAAGCAAAGCAAACCTGGCCTCCAGGTTCTCTCAGCATTCCTCAGTCCCTACCTGGCACACCCTGCCCCCAACCCAGGGGCTGGGCTGCCTTTCCCTCAGAGGCTCTTCCATATAAAATACAGACATTTTGGTCTATCTTCTCCTCCTCCTCCTCCTCCTCCTCCTCCTTCTCTTCCTCCTCCTCCTCCTCCTCCTCTTCCTCCTCCTCCTCCTCCTTGTCCTCCTCCTTCTTCTCCTCTCTCTCTCCTCGTGGGCCCCTTTCTCTCTTTTTCTCTTCCTCCCCTCTTGCACCTCCTTTCCCCAAAGCAATTTCCCTGCCCTTGGTCCTCGGGGCCAGTGAACTCACCCACCTGAGAGCAGCTTTCCAATAAACCTTCCTTTAATATAATGTAATCTGAATTAAATTGGTTCATTTCACAAGCAGCGGAGAAATAACCTATCAACCAGACTTGTTTTCTTGGAGTTTTCTCACAAGCACTCAGAAATCTCCTCACAAGACATACTTGGACCATGTTCTGACAAATGAAGAGGAGGAAGGAAGGAAGGAAGGAAGGAAGGACAAAAGAACAGTCAGGAATAGTGATGCGCATCTGTATATCCCTGATCTCAGGAGGCTAAGACAGGAGAATCATGGGTTCAAGACCCTCTCTTGGAGGGAGGGATTCAGAGATGATGGTGTGTTTGCCTTTCATGCCTAGAGGCAGAGACAGGCAGACAGCTATGAGGTCCAGGCAGCCTGGTCCACATAGAGAGTTCTAGACAAGCCAGAGCTATCTGATGCAACCCTGTGTCAGAAAAGAAAAGAGAAGAATCCAGGACAATATATTAACAGAAGGTTCTCCAGGTAGTAGGATTACTGGACTTGTGGACCTTGTTTGTTTACATCTTTGTGTTCTCTACAATGAAATACTAAAAATACAGTGTTGCAGTAAGTACAAACATGAAGAAAGTTTATTACAGACCAAATCAATCCATAAATAGGCATTAAACGGCAAAATAACGAGCTGTCTGGACATTCTAGGGACTCACATGGGTTCATGATATCAAGAGGTCTCTAAGCTGATGGGAGTGGGGCAATATTAACACAATGGATGGAGATAAGCACCCATGACAGAGGTTTCCCTTGGCCTCTCGTCTGCCTGGGAAACTCACACTTTTTTTTTTTTCCTGGTTTTTTGAGGCAGGGTTTCTCTGTGTAGCCCTGGCTGTCCTGGAACTCACTCTGTAGACCAGGCTGGCCTTGAACTCAGAAATCTGCCTCCCTCTGCCTCCCAAGTGCTGGGACTAAAGGCGTGCATGTGCACAACCACTGCCCAGCGGGAACTCCCACTTATCCTCAACAATTAAAGGTCTTCTGGGGGAATCAGCATCCCTGACCTCAAGCAGTACTACAGAGCAGTAGTGATAAAAACTGCATGGTATTGGTACAGTGACGGGCAGGTAGATCAATGGAATAGAATTGAAGACCCAGAAATGAACCCACACACTTAAGGTCACTTGATCTTTGACAAAGGAGCTAAAACCATCCAGTGGAAAAAAGACAGCATCTTCAACAAATGGTGCTGGTTCAACTGGCGGTCTACATGTAGAAGATTGCGAATTGATCCCTTCCTATCTCCCTGTACAAAGCTCAAGTCCAAGTGGATCAAGGACCTCCACATAAAACCACATACACTGAATCTAATAGAAGAGAAAGTGGGGAAAAGTCTCGAACACATGGGCACAGGGGAAAAGTTCCTGAACACAACACCAATGGCTTGTGCTCTAAGATCAAGATTGACAAATGGGACCTCATAAAATTGCAAAGCTTCTGTAAGGCAAAGGACACTGTAAGTAGGACAAAATGGCAACCTACAGATTGGGAAAAGATCTTGGATCTTAAGTCCAATAGAGGGCTAATATCCAAGGTATACAAAGAACTCAAAAAGCTAGACTCCAGAGATCCAAATAACCCTATCAAAAAATGGGGAAGAGAGCTAAACAGAGAATTCTCAACTGAGGAAACTCGAATGGCCAAGGAGCACCTAAAGAAATGCTCAACATCCTTAGTCATCAGGGAAATGCAAATCAAAACAACCCTGAGATTCCACTTCACACCAGTCAGAATGGCTAAGATCAAAAACTCAGGTGACAGCAGATGTTGGTGAGGATGTGGAGAAAGAGGAACACTCCACCATTGCTGATGGGATTACAAGCTGATACAACCTCTCTGGAAATCAGTTTGGTGGACCCTCAAAAAAATGAACATAATGCTACCAGAGGACCCAGCTATTCCACTCCTGGGCATATACCCAGAAGATGCTCCAACATGTAATAAAGACACATGTTCCACTATGTTCATAGCAGCCATATTTATAATAGCCAGAAACTGGAAACAACCCACATGTCCCTCAACAGAGGAATGGATACAGAAAATGTGGTACATTTACACAATGGAATACTACTCAGCTATTAAAAACAGTGACTTCATGAAATTCGTAGACAAATGGATGGATCTTGAAAATATCATCCTGAGCGAGGTAACGCAGTCACAAAAAAATGAACATGATATGTACTCACTGTTAAGTGATTATTAACCCAAAAGTTCGAAATATCCAAGAGTCACTTCGCAGCAACAGTAGGGCTGAGTGTGAGGTCCCAGATGGAGGACTTGGAGAAGGGACTGAAGGAGCTGAGGGAGTTTGCAGCCCCAGGGAGGGAGCAACAGTGGCAACTGGCCTGACCCCTCGAAACTCCTGGAGACTGGACCACCAACCAAAGAATACACATGGAGGGACCCACGGTGCTGGCCACATGTGCGGCAGAGGAGGGTCTTGTTGGCCATCAGGGGGAGGAGAGGCCCTTGGGCCTGAGGGTGTTAGATCCCCCAGTATAGGGGAATACCCAGGAGTGGGTGGGTGCGTGGGTGGGTAGGGGAATACCCCCATAGTGGCAGGGGGAGGGGGAAAGGAATGGGGAGGTTCCAAAGGGGAAATGTGGAAAAGGGGAAACATTTGAAATGTAAATAAAGTATGAAAAATAAATAAAGTAAAAAAAAAAAAAAACAAACTTCCCAGACCCAAATGAAATGTTGCTCCCTTCCCTCAATCAATCACTTTCTCACTGGGTTCCCAAGAGCACTTCAGAAATCATACATCCCCCAAAACAAGTGGAAAGCTTCTTCACAAGTATGTGCTTTTGAGAGCAAGAATCAGCACAAAACAAACAAAAACCAACTAGCTAAGTACCTCATGAAAAAAGCAGATAGAGAAGAAACCTATCACTGCTTAAAGATGGGTGACATCAGAGATAGGAATGTGGCTCAGCTGATAGAGATCGTGCTAGTGTGCACAGAACCCTGTATTTAGTCCCTAGGCACTTGATAAACTGGGCATCATGGTACATGCCTATAATCCCAGCACACAGGAGGTAAAGGCAGGAGGAAGTTTGAGGCCAATCTGAGATACGTAGCAAGACTCTGTCTCAAAAGAAGAATAGGAATGGGAATGGAAAAAAGGAGGAGGAGGAAGAGGAAGAGGAGGAGGAAGAGGAGGAGGAGAGGAAGCTGCCACATACTTGGATTTCAATAGAAAACTAATATAAGTTCCCGGGGACATTTTGGATGCTTGAAGAGGAGTCTGAGGTGGCTTCTAAGTAGCACTGTCAAGTAAGCTAAATGAGAAAAGCTTATATCAATAAAGACTATGAGCTAGCTGAGCACTGTGCTTCTTTCTGACAGGTCTGAGGTAGCCTGTAATAACCTGGTCACACAGTCTGAGTTCATTTCCTTGTCCTGTTCACTGAATACCCCGGATAACCTAATTCTAGAGATAGAAGGAAGAGAGCTGCACCTACCAAGTGACAGGACACTACCACAAAAGCTTCCTCTGAGCTCCAGCGTTGGTCTTTGTTAACATCTCAACTAAAAACCATTAGAAAGAGGGAGAGACAAATGGTTAATATTGGGTGAGGGAGTGGTTTCCAGACAGGGTTTCTCTGTGTAGTCCTAGAACTCTCTCTCTCTGTAGACCAGGCTGGCCTCAAACTCAGAGGTCCACCTGCCTCTGCCTCCAGAGTGCTGGGATTAAACGCTTGCTTCAATAGTTAATCTTAACTGCCAATTTGATTGGCTCTGGACTCAACTAAGAAATAATCCTTTGGGAAGATCTATAGACTATTTCCATGAAGGACAACTGAGGAAGAAAGCCTCCCCCAGAGTGGGCAGGACCTCCCAGGATGGCCCACTCTAAGGAAGTCCCAGGAAAAGTGTCAATTGTTTGATCTCCTTTGCTCTAGTCAAAGCCACTGTCCCTGCCTCAGCCTTCCAATGCAGACTGAAGACCAGGGTTGTCTAGGAGTCACCCAGGAAGTCAGCACCAGATTAGGACTGTTGAGACATCCATTTGTGTAAACTGAGCAGCTACTGTTTCAGGCTCTCCACCCTCAAACTGTGCAGGCAGAATCACGTAAAACAAATTAATGCACCTGCTTTGTTATAGACATCTGTTCTGCCAGTTCTGTTCTCTAGGGAACCCTAACACTCAAAGTGTGGAGAAAAAGGAAGTAATTAGAGCCAGAGATAGCACAGTTCAATGCAGAGTAGGTTCTGAGACAAGACTGCCCCAGCAGGTCTCCAGGGATGACAATGAATTATAAGTATCAACAGCTAACTTGTAGTGCGTGCCTTATAGATGCAATTTTTTTTCTGTAACATGTTACAGTCCTGGCCATCAAATCCAGGATCTCATACATGCCCTACATGCGCAGCCATTTAGGTCCTCTTATGAGTATTTGATATGCATCATCGCCTTTTTTAAAACATTTTATTTAGTGTGTGTCTGTGTATGCTCACACATGTGTGTGTATGTGTGTGTGTGTGTAGAATTCTGCAATTCAAGGAACTAGGATCTGACAGATTAATTCTTTTTCTGAAGATCATATACCTTGTTATAAACGTTGCTAGGATTCCAACTGCACTTGGCCTGCAGCCTCCAAGCGCTGTTCTCCGCTGATACACTGTGTCCTTCCTGGTAGCAGCTGCCTTACCCAGGCCTGTTGACAGATCTGTGAAACCTCAGCAAAGAATATGGTGGTCACAAGCCAGGTGTGGCAGTGCAGGTCTTATTCTCAGGATTGTCACAAATTTGAGGCCAGTTGTCTATATAATGAGTTCCAGACCACCAGGGTCAGAGAGTGAGCCCCTGTCTCAAACAGACAAAAGACGTAATGGCCACAGATGGTCAAAGTACTATCAAGGAACTTTCCAATTTTGTGACAGGGATCTGGGACTATAGATAAGATAACAGTTGGTGTGATGTCACAGTTTTGGTGATGATACTCTTCCACTTTTTGTTTTGTTTTGCTTTGCTGGTTTTGGTCTTTTGGGTTGTTTATTTGTTTTTTGGTTGGTTTGGTTTGGTTGGTTGGTTGATTTGGTTTTTTTGAGACAGGGTTTTTGAGACTGGAATGTGAACCAGTCCTGGCTGTCCTGGAACTCACTTTGTAGACCAGGCTGGGATTAAAGGTGTGTACCACCATGCCTGGCCCTTTGCTGTTATTGTTTGCTGTACTCTGTGTGTGTGTGTGTGTGTGTGTGTGTGTGTGTGTGTGTGTACACTTGTACATACATGTGGAGTTAGAGGACAATTTGCAGGTATCAATCATTTCTCTCTTTCTACCGCATCCTAGGAACAAGACTCAGGTTGTCAGACTTGGTGGCAAGCACCTTTACTTGCTGAGCCATCTCTCAGCTCTGCTCAGTTTTGTTTTTCAACTTTGTTTGTTTGTAACAGGGTCTGGCTATGTAGCTTGGCTGGCCTAGAAATCTCTGTGTAGACCAAACTGGTCTCAAACTGTGGCAGTCCTCCAGCCTCTACCTCCTGCATGCTGGGATTGCAGGTGTCGACCACCTCACGTCAGTACAAACTTTTTACTAGATCACAGAAAGAGGTTTTCTAGAAATGCTGCTTGATTAAGGATTTCAAGCAGCTTTTCTCAGCCTTCCTAAAGCTGCGACCTTTAACACAGTTCCTCATGCTGTGGTAACTCCATCCATAAGATTATTTTTGTTGCTTCTTCATATAACTGTAATTTTGCTACTGTTATGAGTTGTAATGTAAATATCTGATATATAGGATATCTGATATTCAACCACAAAAGAGATAGAGACTCACAGGTTAAGAACTGCTAGGGGAAAGAGAGAGAGAAAGAGAGAGAGAGAGAGAGAGAGAGAGAGAGAGAGAGTGAGAGAGTTATGGAAGTGAAGTCAACAAAGCCACGAAGTCAGGAGGGTACATGTGGGCATGACCATGTGACTGTGGCCCTTCTGGCTGCCTGCCTGTCCTCACTCCTGTCTTCTCCAGGAGCAGAAGCCACACAATGCTTCCTAAAGTCAAAATGGACTCTGGAAGGATGTCCTGCCCCTAGGGAAGAGTGTCACCTCCTCTCTTTTTTTAAGTACCTTGGGCTGCTGGATGATGGGGCACGCTCTGGATCAGAGGAGTTAGAGTACTTTCTTCCTTTGATGCTCTTTGTCCTCATTTGGACTGATATTGGGTGACTAAACTAGGTACACTGATGGACGTGGCAGCACATGCCCATAATCCCAGTGATTGAGAGGTGGAGGTAGGAGAATCAGAAGAAGTTCAAAGCTAGCCTGGGTTATGTAAGCTGCTCTCCTAGTCTTTTCGTGTTACTGTGAAAAACACTGACCAAGTAGATGGAGAAATGGCTCTCCAGGCTGCTCTTGCAGAGGACCCAAGTTCAATTCCCAGCACTCACGTAGCCAAATCATAACTTCCCATGGCCCCAGCTTTAGGGAGGTTCTGTTCCTCTAGCCCCCATGGTCAACTGCACTAATATTCTCAAGTGCGTGCCATGTGTCTCATGAGCACACACAATCACACACACTAAATAATAATAATAATAATAATAATAATAATAATAATAATAATAATAAACCTTAGAAAAAGAAAAGTAACAACAAAAACAAAAAAGGAAAACATGTTTACCAAAACCAACTTGGAAAGGAAAGGGTTCATTTCACCTTATGAATTGAATTCATCATCAAGAGAGGCCAAGCTGGAAGGCATAGCAAGAGCCTGCAGGCAGAACTTGTCTGTAAAGCAGAAAAGGAATGCTGCTTTTGGATTGATTGCCCTCCAAAGCTTGCTCATCTTGGTTCTGTTTTTTTTTTAAAAAAAAATAGAGTCCATGGCCACCTGCCCAGGGGTGGCACTGCCCACAGTAGGTTGAGCCCTCCCACATTAGTCACTAATTGAGAAAATATCCCACAAATCTGCCTAAAGGCCAATCTGACTGAGGCAGTGCCTCAATTGTGGTTCCCTCTTCCCAGATGACTCTAGTTTATTCGTCAAGTTGACAATAAATTAACCAGCACAGACTCTTTGCCAGAAAGAAAAAAACAAAAACAAAAAAAACCAAACCACCACCACCAACAACAACAAAAACCAAGTCCATTAGAGTAGCATAGCAGTAAAATATCTGCTCGACAAGCCTGACAATCTGAGTTCAATCCCTAGAATCTACATAAAGATGGAAAGAGAAAGCCAACTCTACAAAGTTGTCCTCTGACCACCACACATGTGCCACAGCATGTGCATGCCCCCACACAGTAATAATGAATTAACACTTAAAGCTCTTTAAAAGCAGACAAACTGACGGTGCTGGTGCACACCTTTAATGCCAGCACTCGGAAGGCAGAGGCAGAGAGATTTCTGTGAGTCCGAGGCCAGCATGGTCTTTGAAGCAAGTTCCAGGACAGGGCTACACAGAGAAATTCTGTCTAGAAGAAAAACACAAATTTTAAGCTAGGCATAATAATGTCCTCTAAAATAAGAGCAGTTAGGAGGTAAGAAGGAAAAAGGTAGAAGTTAAAGGAAGAAGGATCAAGAGTTCAAGGTCATCCTCAGCTACATAGCAAGTTCAAGATCAACCTTGGTTACACAGGACCCTCTTTCCAACCTCTTCTCCAAAATAAGAGGTGAGAAGGAAAATCTTACTGGGCCTCTCATTGGAGTCCAGATAAGTAGGGACATTTGTATACTCATTCAAGGACCAGCTGGGATCTTCCCAGGCACATCAGGGAGACCGTATCTCTCAAGAGATCCCTTTTCCTTCTTGGTATCAAAACCATGTGTCGGGGGCTGGGGATATGACTCATACTGGTAGGGTGCTTGCCCAGTGTCTATGAAGCCCTGGGTTTGAGGCCCAGCTCAGACGATATCAACTAGCATACTAACATACACCTGTAATCTCAGCAGCAGGTGGGTGAAGACAGGAGGAGCAGGAATCCAAGGTCATATTCAGCTCCATGTTGTGCTGAGGCTTATATAAGACGGTCTCGGATAAGGGCCAAGAGACAGCTGAGTAGTTTAAAGCACTTGTTGTTTTTGCAGAAGCTCCAGATTTGGTTCCTAGCACCCACATGGTGGTTCACAACCATCCATAACTCCAGTCTCAGGGATTCAGATCCTCTCTTCAGCCTCTGAGAGCATCAGGCACGCACATAGTACGCAAATAAACATGCAAACAAAACACCTTTTCCTCAGTTGACTCTAGTTTACACAGACATAAATAACAGATTCAGGGCAAATTTCCTGCACAGTAAATAAAAACAAACTTCTGGCTTCAGGAGCCTAGATAGTCTCTTAAAGAAGCTCATAAGGAGCCAGGCAATGGTGGCTCACATCTTTAATCCCAGCACTCGGGAGGCAGAGGCAGGAGAATCTCTGTGAGTGTAAAGTAGGACAGTCAAGGCTACACAGAGAAATTCTGGCTCAAAAAGCCAAAGGGGAGGGGGAAAGGGGGCAAGAGGGATGACTCGTTAGGGGCTGGGGAGGAGGCTTACCAGGTAAACATACTTGTCACCAAGGCTGAGAACCTGACTTCCATCCCCAGGAATCACCGTGAATTGTGCTCTCATTTCCACATGCATGTTGTAGCATATACTCATGAGGGAATGTAAGCAAATGAACATGTGTGAGTGCACACACATGCAGGAGCACACATGCTCGAGTGTGCACACACACACATAAATAAATAAATAAATAAATAAATGTAATTTTAAACTTTTTTATGTAAAAATAATCTGATAGGAACTAAAATAGCCACCTATTTTACTATCCTGGCTGCAAAGGAAGGTGCCAAACATTAGGACTAAGACTTCATTGTAAACCAAGAATCCAGGATGGAAGGCAGGATGCAGAAAAGTCAGGCTGTACCTTTGTAACAGCCTTAAGTTCAACATTAAAGTAAGCCACGCCTGATGGTACTTGGTTATAATCCTAGCACTTGGTAAGGGAGATGCAGGAGAATCAGAAGTTCAAAACCTGTTTCATCTACATTGTAAGTTCAAGGCCAGCCTGTTTAAAAAGTACATCAGGGGATATAGCTGTTTGGGGGTGGGGGGGGTTGCCAGTTATAGAAATAGAGGCAGGGTAATCCTAAATTTCAAGTCACCCATGGATACATCAGGAGTTCAAGGCTAGCCTGGGTACAATAGGCCCTGCCTCAGATGAAATTCATCTAGGATTTTACAAGCAGAGGTAAAATGTGATTAGAGGAAAGAAAGAACCTAAACATACTCTCTACCCGAGAGACGAGAACTCAAATGACCACAAAACCAGATAAAACAATGGTAAATTGAGCCCAAGATGTTGAAAGGACCGATTACAGAGCTCAAAGGGCATCCCATCTGTCAGGGATTTTAAGTAGAGGGAAGAATTTGTTGTTGTTTGCTTATTATTGATTTACTTATTTAGTATGGTGTTGAGGATCAAACCCAGGGTCTGTCACATTAATAGGGACTTGAAATGGATCCTTAATGCACACAGAATTCTCCAAAGAGATAATATGAACAAGAAATAAACTTGTAAAAGTTTGATTTCCTATTAATTAGGAAATTTATATTAATCCCATAATAAGATGTCACTTTGCACACATCAAATCTGATGGTCTGACAAAACCAAGGGCTTACTGGGAGAGTAGTGATGGAGATGTCTGCTGCCGAGAAAGAAACTTAATATAACCGCTTCAGATGATAAATTGGAAGAATCTGATCAATTGCACACTTATGCTATGCCCTCAGAACTCCATTCCCAGAGAAATGTTTACACAAGATGTACCAAAACATTCAGGCAAAGTGCCTATAACATTAACCCTTCCCAAAGGGACCTGAATGACCACAACAGGAAAATGGATAAACCACAGGGTATATTCTTAGTATTAAAGCTGCAAAAGTGAATAAGACATAAGGACTTATGTTAGTGCAGATAGCCTTCTCCCACGTGACATTGCAATGGAAGAACCAGGTTCACACCTGAATCCTAGTACATGAGAGTGTGAGGCAGGGGGGCTACTGGGAGTTTGAGGCCAGCCTGGACTGCACAGTGAGATCTAGACCAGCCTGGGCTACAGGGTGAGATTCTGTCTCAAACAAACAAAATATTGATGGATAAAACACACAGAATACTTAGTTTGGTACCCATCAGAAAGGTTTAAATAAGTTATGCCAACAAATTTTATAAAATATGTGAGAATTTCTATATCGTACATGTACTGGCTTGTTTTGTGTGTCAACTTGACACAAGCTGGAGTTATCACAGAGAAAGGAGCTTCAGTTGAGAAAATGCCTCCATGAGATGTAGCAGTAAGACATTTTCTCAATTAGTGATTAAGGGGGGAGGGCCCCTTGTGGGTGGTACCATCTGTGGGCTGGTAGTCTTGGGTTCTATAAGAAAGCTAGCTGAGCAAGCCAGGAGAAGCAAGCCAGTAAGCAGCATTCCTCCATGGCCTCTGCATCAGCTCCTGCTTTCTGACCTGCTTGAGTTCCAGTCCTGATTTCCTTTCGTGATGAACAGCAGCATGGAAGAGTAAGCTCAATAAGCCCTTTCCTCCTCAACTTGCATCTTGGTCATGATGTTTGTGCAGGAATAGAAACACTAAGACGGTACACAAATGAAATACTTTCCCCCCAGGAGAATGGAAGACCGAGAATGGGACTTGGTGATAGAATACTTGCTTAGAATATGCAAAGTTCCAGATTTAGTTCCCAGCACTCAGAAGTCAGAATCTACAGTAGGACTCCCTGGCTGAGAGTCTGCCTCAAAAAATAACATGAAATGCAATTGAAGATGATACCATACATTAATCTATGGCCTCTGCGTATACATGCACACACAACACACACACACACACACACACACACACACACACACTGAAGCTTAAAGTCATTCTAGAGAGAAAACATTAAGAAACTGTACTCGGGCTGGAGACATGGCCCAGTGGTTAAGAATACTGACTGCTCTTCTAGAAGGCCTGGGTTCAAATCCCAGCACCATGTGACAGCTCACAACTGTCTGCAACTCTAGGATTTAATACCCTCACACAGACATATATGCAGGCAAAACACCAATGTACATAAAATAAAAATAAATTTAAAAAAGAAAGAAAGAAACTGTACTCAACACAAACTCTGTTCAGTGAACAAGGTATCAGTATTCTGCTTGGCAAAACAAAGGCAATTTTTGCCACAAAAGCAGCAGCTTGCATTTAAATAGAAACCTGTGCATTATAAATGCTTTCGTGGGGCTGGAGAGATAGCTCAGCGGTTAAGACTGCTCTTCCAGAGGTCCTGAGTTCAACTCCCAGCAACCACATGATGGTTCACAACCAACTGTACTCATATACATAAAATAAATAAATAAATATTTAAATAAACAAATAAATGCTTTTGCTGGGGCTAATGAGTAAAGGTGCTTGTCACTGAGCTGTGTAACTTAAGTTTGATCTCATAAATCCCATGGCAGAAGGAGAGAACTGACAACAAACTGTAGTACCTATTCCTGCGAGAAACACTCTCTCCTATCAAGATGGTCAGCCCAAGAGCCAGTATGTTAAAAATGGCCCCCATATTGTGAAACTCGCCTGTTTGCCGGGTCTCTGGATGCCAGACATTCCTGACACTTGACTCCCTCACACTCTTTCCCTTTGAACCAGGAAAATGAGGACATGATGGCTTCTAAGTATGGGTTGAGGAGATTCCTGTAGATAGGAGAGAGAAAACAGCTGGAGGCATCTTGAAGGGTCCGGACTGAACTGGACCATGGGAAGAAAGAAGGGGGTCAGGCAGCATGAGAGGAAGAGAAGAGAGAGGGACCAAAGAGGGCACCTGGGAACCCAGAGACCAAAAGGACCATGTAGCCAAAATGGCCGGGAAAATATAGGAATCCGAGAAGCTGTGGGGAGGGAAGGGGAAGCTCAGGGCTGGAGAGGTTCGGGGAAGGGGTGGGGTGAGAAATGCTGAGAGGAACCACAACTTTATAACCGGTATTAGTGATGTTCAGAGGGGGGGGGGGGGCTAGCTCTGGCTTTAATATGTTAAATGGGCACCCCATTAGCCATTTGTCCTGGGTTTTCTTGAGACCTAACACCCTTTATGCCCATTATGATTAGCCGATCACATTAGATTTTGAGGCCCAGCTCCCACCAATGCAGTGTTAGGGTAAAAAATAAGTGAAGCTCCCATCCAGGGTGCTTGCTCACCTGTCTGAGTGGCTATGCACGCATTGGTAAGAATAAATTGCCTGAATAAGTATGGATTGCCTCAACACTTTCCTTGGTGTCTCTTCTTTGCAAGACACTAGGAATATTCTTTTTTTAACAATTTGTGGGTCTCTTCCGATTAATTTGGGGGCTTATTTGGGATTCCAAATCCATCTAAAAAAGTGTTCAGATCCCACCCCTTGGAGGAGGCATATCAAATGACTCCACTGCAGTGTCCGCAGGCAAATGACAGGGTTTTGTGTGTGTGTGTTATTTTTGCTTTTTCCACATGTGTGGGTGTTTTGTCTACATGCATGTTTGTGTACCACACACATATACTGCCCATGGAGACCAGAGAAGGAGATCATATCCCCTTACAACTGGAGTTACAAACTGTTGAAAGCTGCCATTTGGGTGTTGACAATAGAACCCCGTCCTTTGAAAGAGCAGTCAATGCTGAGCTACCTCTCCAGCCCACAACTTTTAGAATCAGTAAGGGGAATCCTTCCAGGATGGGAAGTTTCTTAGAGCTGAGATTTACGGCTTGACTGACTTAGGCTCTCTTAAACTGTAATAACATTGTCATTAAGCTTACATTCGAATCCATTCTTAAATTATTTTATTGGTGAGGTTGAGAACCTCAAGAGAAGACCCCAGTTTCCCCTGTGTCATCTGGCAACCACAAAGGGACATCAAAATTCCAGTAACAGAATTGGTGCTGTGCACTCTGAGAACAACACTGGTCATCTCCTCCATCTGTCTTGTCTTAGGGCTATGGTGCTCTGTCTTCCTGTGAGGAGAAAACAAAACAAAATCAGAGTCTTTATATATTTTCTCTTTCCTCCTTCTTGGTCTTTGTGGCTCACTGGCCATCTCAAACAGGGAGCTAAAGAATGCTAAATTTAATTCTGTATCTTCTCTCCCTGCAGGATTCTCCCTTCTTTCCCTCAGTCGGGAGTCTCTGGATAGATAAGAGTTTGGGAAGGAAGAACAGTCAGCTCCAGCTGTGCTGAGTCCCAACACCGCTTGAGGCCGTGGCTCCTGGAGCCTGCTTTTCTACCTGGTAAAAGCATCAGACAGTGCTGTTAAGATTTTAAATCAGTATTAACTATTTTGGCTGTTGTCTGTTTTTGTGCGAGAGGGTTTCTCTGTGTGCAGCTGTCCTGGAACTCACTCTGTAGACCAGGTTGGCCTCAAACTCACAGAGATCCACCTGCCTCTGCCTCCTAAATGCTGGGAATAAAGGCATGAGCTATTACCGCCAGGCTAGGATTAACTATTTTTAACAAGTTGATTTCTAAATTTCCACTAATAAGGAAGGTCAGAGGTCACAGTTCTATCTGATCTCTATGCCATGCTCCAATGGGACAAAATGGTCGCAAGGACACTTTCTCTTTACTTCGTAGAAAGGGGGATGACTGTCCATAATTAATCTGTGAGATGTGTGAATCCCACAGACACCTGTGTCCTGATGAGGGATGTAATCATTTTATTATTGAACTGAGCTTACTATGAGCAAACAGTAACCACGTGGCTCTGCCACCATCTTGGCTGGTAACTTATCAGCATGCTGACAGCCATATGATCTCACTGCCATCTTGGTTAATGCAATTACATGGCATAAACTAAAGTGGTAGCGCCCCTAGAACTTCCTCAAAATTACTAGGACTTCCTGCACCACAGGCATTCAGTCACATATTCCAACATTCGTCTTCTTTTCAGTTTTACCTTCCTGGATGCCTAATGGGATCATGGGAATGGGAGGCCCACAGGAGATTCAAAAACAAACTTTATTAACAAGTGATAAGGTCAGTTCATTTTTACATCAAATGGAGGAGGTAATGCCAGACCTCCATGGTAGTTTTGTTGGTTTGTTTAAATTCTGACAAGTGTTGCTTGATGTATTTACTGCTGTCTAGAGGAGACTAATCCAATGCTTCCAGCACTAGCCAGCTATCAACAGAACCTAGCGCTTCCAGGTGGCCCTGTGAATTTGCAGTGACCCAGGGCTGAGGCTTGGGAAGAACAGAACCAATCAGGACCCGAAAGATAGATCGCCAGGTGTGCTAACCATTAGGCAACTGCGATGGCCTGAGGCAAAGAGATTGTTAGGTAAGAGGCTGGGTCTAAGCTTGTTCTTTCTGCCCTGAGTCTCCAAGCCTGTTTGTCTCTAATGGAGATAAAATAGTCTCCCTCTTCAAGACTCCTCTGCTCCATGCTGGTTGTCTGCTTTTGTTTCTGCGCTGTGGCGTCCTAGGTATCCTTGGTTTGGTTTTTCTCTCCAGTTAGAGTGACAGACAGGCTCAGAATTGAAAGCGCAGGCTGACGCCATTCCTCTTGTAGATATTATTGTTTCTGTACTCTCTAAATTACAAGTTAAAAGAGAGAGAGAGAGAGAGAGAGAGAGAGAGAGAGAGACTGTTGACAGGCAGTCCATGGAGAGGACAGAGGACCCTCTACCTAAAAATATCTCTCCGTAGTACCTCCAGCATTGTGATTTTAACAGGGCTACCAAAACTGACTTCTGCAGGATATTGTAAACGTCATCAGTTCAATCAGGTTTTACTGAGCACCATTGCTTCAAGATGCTATTTGTACTCATTCAAAACTGAAAGCACACCTGAAAGGAAATATAACCAAGGTTAAAATGATTGGCATGTTTATTTTGTTTCGTTTTGAGACAGGAGCCTTGGCTAGCCTGGAGCTCACTATGTAGACCAAGTTACCCTCCATCTTGAAGATATCTGCCTGCCCCTGCCTCCTAACTGCTAAGATTAGAGGTATGCCCCGCCACACCTGCCTTAGTATATTTTTTACACCTCAATGGCTCATACTCCCCAAATATTAAGTCTATATAAAATGTTTAGACAACCATTTCTCACTAATGATTTTTTTCTTGATAAGAGAAATGCTGTCAGACCTTGGCTCAATTTAACAGTACAGTATCTACCTGCAGCCAAGAGAGACACTTGTTTTGACCTAAATATTGAATACTGGTTAACTATCCTCTTTCTCTGTCTCTAGAAGCCTTACAGGGTGATTCTAGCTTCTCGAACAGCTATCAACACATCTGAAAACAGATCCTGAGCGCATCACTCTCAAGATTAGTCTTAGAGGCCAAAGAAAAAGATGATGAGGAGCCAGATAGATGGATGCTCTTGTAAGCCCATCAAGAAAGTTTAATGGACTTTGGACACTTAAAAACCATCCTCTGTTCTGTCTCCTCCTGATTCCATACCTCGGGCTTGTAATGCAAATATTGCCTGCCTTTACTCTCAACTCCTCTCTCCAGTGGAGAACTCCAGCTGTCACACTCAACACCACCATTCAATTCAAAGAAACCAGATTGTAATGGCAGCTATAGTCACCTCCTCTGAGACGGGGATGACCAGAACAAGAGGCAGAACTGTAACCAAGACTGTGCCCTCATTCTTGTTGGAGGGCAGAGATGCCAGAATGTCTAGGGCCTCTGCCCTTTGGTGTGATTCCTAAATGATTTAGAGTTACCTCTCCAGTGTGGGGTGTTACAGCATCAGTAAAAGCCCATTAGAGCAAACTCCTTCTGGTCAAGAGAATGGGATCTTTAGCCTGGAAGGACACCTGATGTTCAGGTTGAGCCAGGTCAATCCAGTCTCAGGATTGTCCCTAGGATGGTGGTTTCACTGTAAGCCATGCTAATAAGACAGCTAGAATAACTAATCCGTTGTGTTAGGGCCCTCAGGCCATCCGAAGACCACTCTCACCAAATAATCCCTAGTCCTTTACCAAAATTTACTGTTACTAGAGACTTCAGAAAGTCATCCGATGGTGGCAGAGATTGAAGAATGAAAATGTATTCAGAAGAGAGGGAAATTATGAGAAGCAGATGCTCATATCACCAAAAGCCAGTATTCTAAAAATGGCCACCATCTTTGTGAAACTCACCTGTTTGCTTAACTTCTGGATGCCAGACATTCCAGAGACTTGACTCCCTCACACTCTTCCCCTTTGTGCTCGTTATGAATTAGCCAATCACATCAGGTTGTGAAGTAGAGCACCGATCAATGGGGTGAGACAGTGGCCACCTGTGTTAGAGTTAAAACTGGGTGACCCACCAAACCAATATGTCTGCTACCCAGTGTGAACCTTCTGTACTTTTTTTTCTTTAAAGATGAGGTCTCACTGTAAAGCCTTGGCTGGCCTGAATCTTTTATGTAGACCAGGTTAGCCTCAAACTCATAAAGACTCACCTACTGTTTGCCTCCAACATGCTGGGATTAAATGTGTGTGCCATGGTCAGGATAAAGGAGTGTGGGGGGGGTACTTTTGAGGGAACCCACGCCAAAGTATGCTGCTAAACCGGATCTAGGGCAAGAGGTTTTGGGGGGGGGGCAAAAGGTTGTTTTGGAGTAGGGACATGAGAGAGACACAGACAGGCAAAGAGACAGAAAAAAACGAACAAGATATCTTGGGTGGCTGGGACCTATTATGCAGAGGGTGGTGGCTGCTGCTGAGTGGGGCTGCGGCTGAGTCAATCTGCTGAGCTGATAATTTACAACAGCGACCATGCCTAGCACCTCAAAAAAAAAGTCATCTTCATTATTTCATGTGTATAAGGGTTTGGCTGTGAAGTGTTTATTTTTATTTATTTATTTATTTTGGTTTTTTTGAGACAGGGTTTCTCTGTGTAGCCCTGGCTGTCCTGGAACTCACTCTGTAGACCAGGCTGGCCTCGAACTCGGAAATCCACATGTCGGAAATCCACATGTCTCTGCCTCCCAAGTGCTGGGATTAAAGGCGTGCGCCACCACTGCCCGGCTGTGAAGTGTTTATAAAAAGATAAAGAGACTTAAGATCTGTTCTCTGGAGGAGTGGTGAGGTGTAGGGGAGGGGGTGTCTCAGCGGTCCCATGCCCAGGCATCCCTTCCCCCTGAGGGACCAGCCACACTCAAAGGTATAGTATAGAATAGAGTTTATTCAGGGCATGGGGAGGGGAGTTAAGAGGGTAGTAGAGGCAGAGAGAGAGAGAGAGAGAGAGAGAGAGAGAGAGAGAAGAAGAAGAAGAAGAAGAAGAAGAAGAAGAAGAAGAAGAAGAAGAAGAAGAAGAAGAAGAAGAGAAGAGAAGAGAAGTAGAGAGAAGTAGAGAGAAGTAGAGAGAAGTAGAGCCCGGCCATAAACATGTGGATAGAGGGGGAAGAGAGGGGGGAAGGAAAGAGCCCAAGAGGGCAAGGGAGAAGCAAAAGCAAAAGGCAAGAGACAAGAGAGAGAGGAGGGGGCAAGCAGCCCCTTTTATAGTGGGTCAGGCCCACCTGGCTGTTGCCAGGCAACTGTGGGGTGGAGTTTAGACAGAATGCTAACAGGCTGCATGAGTGTGCACCATATGCTTGTCTGCTGCCTGATGAGCCTAGAAAAGGGAGTTGGATCCCCTGGGACTGGAGTTACTGACAGTTATGAGTTGCCATGTGGGTTCTGGGAAACCTGGGCCCTCTGGAACATCACTGAGCTTCACTCCAGCCCCACCCCCTTGCTGAGTTATTTTCACTTGTGTGTCTAATTGTGCAATAGCTAGGGGCAGACTTTTCCAATCCCAATAAATAAATACATCAAAAATTTAATTAGCCGGGCAGTGGTGGCTCACATCTTTAATCCCAGCACTTGGGATGCAGAGGCAGGTGGATTTCTGAGTTCGAGGCCAGCCTGGTCTACAGAGTGAGTTCCAGGACAGCCAGGGCTACACAGAGAAACCCTGTCTGGGAAAAAAAAAAAATAAAATAAAAAAAAAAAATGCATCAGGGAGAGAGGAAGAGGAGGGAAAAATAGGTGACTTCCTCAAACTCAAATGGTCACATTTCTGTTTCCCTATCCTCCCTTGGGAATGCACACGGCCATGGACAGGGGAAACACAAGAAAGTAGCCGTACACGGAAAGCAGCATGGAGCCGTCCTCTCTGTTAAAGGAGCAAAGCTGTTCCTCGCGGAGGAGGGCGTGGTGCAAGCTGTAGTCAATTATTACTAATGTAAGGGGCATTGCCTGTTCAGACGAGATCCAAGTATAGAGGTTTAGCGATGGGTAATCCTACAAACCTTCTGGGCATTTGTTTAACCGACTGGTACAGAGTGGGGGCAGAGTTCATAGCACTCGAGGCTTGAATTCAGTTCTCAGGAGCGCGGACACCTAAAAAGGTTGGGAGGCAGGAAGCTTCTGGTGTGTGTTCAGGGCCCAGGGACTTTGGATGGACTCCCACTGGATATAACTCAGTTTTATGAGGTCTGAGTAGAAAGGTCAGTCTTCGGAAGAATGTTCTGGTTTCCTATTTGTCATTGTGGCATTTGGCCTTTTAAGACAGGGTCTCTCCCTTTTTTTAAATTACATTTTTGTTTATTTCGTGTAGGGGTGAATGGGTGTGTACATGTGAGGTTTTCCCACGTCACAGAACATATGTGGATGCCAGAGGAAAGCTTGTTAGCAGTCAGATCTCTCCTTCCCAATGTGGGTGCCAGGGATCAAACTGTAGTCACCATGTTTGGTGACAAGCACCTTCAACCTCTGAGCCATCTCTCGGGCTCTATCATCCATCCTGTAATTCTGTTTACATTGTTCCTCTGCCTTTAAAAAAAAAAAAAAAAAAGTTCTCCTATCTCCCATGACCTAGACTGATTTTCTTTGTTCCTTCTTTCCTTTTCATTTAAAAAATTTTTATTTTGTCTGTACGAGTGTTTTGCCTGCATGTATGTCTCTCCACCAGTTCCACGCTTAGTGTGCACAGAGACTAGAAAAGGGTGTCAGAGCCTCTGAAACTGGAGTTACAGATGGTTAACCATGAGAATCCAGGTCCTCTAGAAGAGCAGCCAGTGTTCTTAACCGCTGAGCCATCTCTCCTCTCTTCTCTCTCTCCTCTGTCTCTCTCTCTGTCTCTCTCTCCTCCTTTTCTTTTTTTGAGAGGGTCTCACTCTACATAGAGTCCAAGCTGGCCTTACATTTATAGCAAACACCCCCCCCCCCCCCCGCCTCTGCCTCCCAGGCATAAGCCACCACACCCAGCTTCTTCACCTAGATAGTAACTAAGGTCAGTAACTCACCTAAGGGAAAGATTGTCATTACTGGCATTGTCGTCATTGACATTCATGGAGCAGATAGTGTTCCAGGTGCTGTGTGTATCATCCTATCAACCGCCACCCAACCGCATAAGGAAGGGCCTGAGACTGCCCTCATTTTACACTTGAGGAATTAAGGGAGGTCAAGTAACTCGGCCATAGTCAAGCAGCTTTTAAATGTGGATCTCTTTCTTTCTTCTGTTCTCGTAGCTGTAGGGTTCGGGGTAGGACTTTGTGTGTGGAAAGCTCTCAAGGTTTGTTGATATGAGCTGAAAAGGAAAGCTAAGCAGACCAGATGGAACGCTCTTGCTGTGGCTCAGATGATGGCCGTGGGAATGGAAAAGAAGAGCTGGAAACAAGACCTGGCTTGCCAGACAGACAGAGCTGACATCTAGGGAGTGGGGCTGGGGAAGGGGACGGGGAGACCCATGGTATTCCCATTCTTTGGTTTTAGGTACATCTGCTTTTTTTTTTTTTTAAACTCAACAGGCAGAAGGTATTTTTACAATGGTTTTAACACACCCAGTATAGAGGCAACTGCTTCAAGACTTGGCACCAGCAATGTAAAGGAACCAAGGAGAGGAAGAGAGCCAAGCTGAGCAGGAGCAGCTTCAGAGAGCGAAAGGTCATAGGAATGTTCTGAGAAGGGAGAGAGACTGTAACTGGGACCAAGCAGCCGCTGGACTTATGGACCTAAAATTCCTTGAAGGTCAAAGCAGACCACATGTTTTCCCCTTACATTTATTTCTTAATTTGTTTGTTTAGTGTCCTCTGATTACTGCTTCTTTCCTTTCACCATGTGGAATTTAGGTTGTCAGGTACCTATACCTGATGAGTCATCTTGTTGGCCCCAGGAAGGATTCCAGTAGAGGCAAACACACACACACACACACACACACACACACACACACACACACACACACAGAGTTTATAAAGATGAATGTGCATAGTATAGGCAAGGCCCTGGGTTGGGGCATCCCTCTTAGCAGAAGGGGTAAGAGTAGAAGCATTGAATAAAAACTTGTTGAGCCTGGTGTGATGGGTCAGACCTGTAATTCTACTTTCAGGAGGCTGAGGCAGAAGGATTGCTACAAGCTTGAGGTCAGCCTGGGCTGGAGCTAAGACCCTGTCTCAACCAAATGAAAGAAAATCTTATCACTTGAGAAGTAGAAACAATAAACTCAGGAGTAAAAGTCAGCCTGGGCTACATAGTGAGATTGAGACTAGCCTGGTATACATGAACCAACAACAACAACAACACAAACAACAAAAAACAATCTTAAAGTCAGGCAGCACTCAAGAAGCAGAGACAGGCAGATCTGAGTTCTAGGCCAGCCTGGCCTACAGAGTGAGTTCCAGGACAGCCAGGGCTACACAGAGAAACTCTGTCTCGAAAAACCAAAAAAGAAAAACAAAACACTAAACTTCCTTTTAAAAAGACATATAAATTATTTAAAGTTACAAAAATTAAATGAAATGAGAAGACTTTTGAGACACCGGTTTCAGGAGCGTGATTGGGTTAGAAATCCTTCAAGGGTCTGGACAAAGGATCTGAGGATAAGCACATTGATTGACATTTGACAGAAAGGGAAAGGAAGGCGAAGTCTAGAAGGATGACTTCCTGTCTGCCATTTTGCTGAGCTGTCCCTAGTACTCACCATGACCAGCTACTGAAGACTTATATGCCAGGCACTGTCTTAATACCCTCAGCTTCTCTCTGTGTAATAACATTTACACGTGCTTGCCAAGTCTACCTTTCCCCGTGCCGACCATGTCTCTGCTCCTGGATAGCTGTTGGCCAAACCCTGTTCTTCAGAGTTGAGCATCCACACTCCATGGTTAGCAGCCAAGCGATCCTCACTCCTTCCCATCCTCATCTCATTCAATTTTTTCTAGAATCACACAGTCCTTGACTGGAAGCAGAAGCATCCATTCATTCACTCACTCATTCATTCATTCATTCATTCATCCAACAAGCATTTCTTTAGCACTCATTATGACAGCATGGAGATAGTAAAAGGATTTTTTCTTTCATGGGATTTATAAAAAAAAACAAATAAACAGGAAATTGTGTGATATGTTTAGGGAGAACACAAGAGAGGATGTCTCAGTGACTGTTGAGGGAAGAGGTCAAATGCAGATGCAACTGCCAGGAATAGTCTGGACAGAAAGTTACACACAGCCTTATTAGGGTCAATGGAGGAATACTCCAAGTGTGCTGAGGTACAGCAAGGGACAGGGATGAACACAGAAGCGGTGGAGTAGCTGGTGTACATGCCAGTACCTCTGCACTTGGGAGCAGAGGCCAGAGGACCCGGAGTTCAAGGTTATTTTTGGCTACCTAGCTGAGTTCAAGGCCAACCTGGTGGGTTCTTGAGATTAGTCTGAGAAAAAAAAAGTTCGAGTTTGTGTGAGGTGCCATTGCCTCAGAAGCAGGAGAACCAGAGCTCAGTCCTCAGCACGTATGTTTAAAAATAGGTCAGATACATACTAGTCCCAGCACTGGGAGTTGGAGACGTGAGGATCCCTGGGGCTCACTGACCGGTCAGTCTGGCTGAGTCATAAGCTCCACGGTCAGCGAGAGGTGTGTGCGCGCGCGCTCACACACACGTACGTAGACATGGACACATGAAAGGAGGGATGGAGGGACAGGGAAAGAAAAAGAGAAGGTGGGAGCTGCTGACGAGGACAGGGAAGGGCCAAACCCACACAGAAGCTCCCTGCATAGCACTGGTGTAAGGGGAGCATCTGCGATTCTTTCAGCATCTAAAACCACTGGCATCTATGAGCATCATTACGCTTGGTCATGGTGAGGAGACAGGTAGTAACTCATGCCTGAACAGCAACTCATTGGCACAAAGTTTCCGTTTTAAGTCTGTTACTACTTTCTTGCAAGTTCTGAACTCAGACACAGTAAGGTTGGGGAAAAAAAAATCAACCAAGCTTAGGAAGAAACTAAAGGGAAGGAAGAAAATGGGAATGGGACTGGTGAGCTGACTGACAGCCTGGAGACCTGAGTTCAATCCCCAGATTCAACCCTACAAGCTGCTCTCTGCTCACACACCCACATCAAAACAACAAAGAAACGCTAAGCTTGTACTGAGGGTGCTTTAAGGATCAGGCACTGCCCTAGGGGGGTTTCTTATTTGTTTGTATGGTATTATGGATTGAACCTAGACGGGTTCACAAATTAAATGGCTGTTCCAGCACTGAGCTGTGTCCAGCCTGTGTGTGTGTGTGTGTGTGTGTGTGTGTGTGTGTGTGTGTGTAGGCATTTTGAGACAGGGTCTCACTCAGAAGCTTAGGCTGATGTTATCACATCCAGCTCCCAGTTTTGTTTTGTTTTGAATTTTAATATGCTTATGTATGTGGGTATGTGACCATGAGTGCAGGTGCCTGCAGACAGGACATCTGATGCCCTGGAACGGGAGTTACAGGCAGTACGGGTGCTGGAAAACAAACTCAGGTCCTCTGGACAGAGCAGTATGGCTCTGAATGACTGGGACATCTCCCAGCTAGCTGCTTTTGTTTTGTTTGTAATGTTTTCTTTTTGATTTTTAAATTCTGTTATTATTTTATGCATGCAAGTGTGTTGCCGGTGTGAATGTCTGTGTACCATGTTCATGCTCCATTCCCACAAAGGCCACTAGAGAGCATCAGATTCCCCAGGACTGGAATTACAAATAGATGTGAGCTATGGAATGTAAGCTCAAATTTCATCACACACTGGGGGTGAAGCCTTACCGGCATGACCACTGTGGGCAGTTTTAGCCAGAGCTCAGACTCCACCGATCAAACACCGAAGAACCCACACGGGAGCAAGGCCTTTTCAACATGAGTCCTCTGGAAGAGAAGCCAGTTCTCTTAACCACTAAACCATCTCTTAATCTTTTCAATTTGAGGCGTGGGGCGGCATGGGGGAGAATCAAACCATAGGAACACATTTCATTGCTCTGGATTATAACAGTTTACAAACTCAAACAAACCTTAATAAGAATGATGTTATTAAGTAGGTAAAAGTTAGTGTGAGAGTTTTAGGCGTGGATTTTGTTCTGACATTCATTTCCATACGCAGAGACTACTTGCAGAGGGTAATCCAATTGATGAGGGAGAATTTTAAGAATCACTAGCCTCACTTTTTAGAAATCCTGTTTCCCAGCCAAGCTCTTACTCCGTGCAGGTGACCTGAAAGTCCCCATAGTGCCAAGGTGCTCTGACTACGTGCCATTGTGAGAAGCATGTGTCTGCGCTGATTTATTAATAGGAACATGACTGCACGGGTGGGAGCCGGATTCTTTCCTGTCGTAGTTCAGGCAGTAAAGTGCAGGTCAGGGGTCAAAGAGAACTGAAACTCAGGGACCACCACCGAGGAGCAAGAAAATTGACCAAGCGGATCCCCACGCCTCAGGGAAATCCTGGGGCTCCCGACTTGTGGACTCTGCAGACACTGAGGAGTCATTGAGGAGGTGGGTGAGTTCCGCGCCCATCAGCCATACATGGGTTGTCCCTGTGATCACCTCCTTTGGTCACTCACCCGGAGAAAGGCACAGCTGGGGATAGAGCCAGCTGCAGGCAGGGCAAGTACCTACCTCAGCTGGACTGGTTAACATCAGTTTTCATAGAGCTCAGCAGCTTGGGGTCCACAGGTGAACCCTGGATGGAGTTTGTCAGCCAGGTGAAAATCTGCTGAGACTCATGCAGACTAGGGACAGAAGTTAAAATTGTCTAGTAATTGGAGAAGGTAAGAAATCCCAAGACCAAGGGGCAAATCCCATTTTCAAGAATAGGCAGGTGTACTTATCTAGGGTCTATTTGATCTATGGCAGGTGGATCTAAGAATTATGACTTTTTTTCTATTCCCTGAAGCTTATGTGAATTTTAGTTTACAAAAGGATATAGAAGCAGTAGTTATCAGGTGTCTGTAAGACAACAGGAATAGACATGCCTTGGTGGCCTAGTAAAAGCTATAGGTTTGGGTAAAAAATCATGTACATTTTTTTCTCTGTCCAGAGGGCTAGATATATAGATTGAACAGGGTTGTTTTCAGCATGATAAAAAGTATCTTTTTTTTTTTTTTTTTTTGGTTTTTTGAGACATAGTTTCTCTGTGTAGCCCTGGCTGTCCTGGAGCTCACTCTGTAGACCAGGCTGGCCTCGAACTCAGAAATCCACCTGCCTCTGCCTCCCAAGTGCTGGGATTAAAGGCGTGACGCCACCATGGCCCGGCCCTATTTGTCCTTTCTAGTAAGAGACCTAGTAGTTAGAACTAACTAATGAATAGACTAATGAACTAACGGAGCGGGAGCGGTGGATTACTTTAAGGAGCTGGACGCCTGTTCTTCTCTAGCTGTTAAGCTACAATTAGCTTAGCTATCAATATTATCATAGACCTGATAAGTATAAATTATAGTCTAAATGGCCTAGGTGTCAGTTAAAATGCCAGAGACTAGTCCATATTTCATGACCTGGCCATTTGACCCAGGTTCCTGTGGTCTCCATTGCATCAAGGACAGAGGCACTCTTTGGCCATCAGACCCAGAAGATGAAGAAACTTTTTCTTTGGAGGAGGAACACGGGAGAGACTGACCTCACCTGTAGCTGTCCAGCAGCCATGGATGAACCGGGTCTACCTGAAAGGGAGGCTGGAAATGAAAAAGGGACGGGGTAGGAGAGAAGAATGAAGCCAAGACAAAGTTTCTGATGAAGGCTTGAACTTTACTGTTCTGTACTCCTATAAAGGGAAAGCCCAAAGACCCAATCCTTTGTTTCAGTAAGCTCAGCAGGCAGTCGATTCCTCAAGGTTCCTGTAGGAAGTTGCAAATGCCAAGAGGCCAAACTGGTTCCAACCAGGTTTGTTTATCCTACTCAAGGCTGGGGGAAGGGCACACTCACCTGGTGTGGGGATCAGTTCTCTGGTTGTCCTCTGGTTGTCCACAGTTCAGGCCAGACTCTGGCAGTGGGCGAGGCATTGGGGCAGTTATGCCCAGTGGTTATCACACCGCACTCCAGGTGATGTCCTTTGTGGTTGTGCTTGTATCTTCTTGGAGACCTTGGAGGGCCACTGTTAGGATTTGGGAGTCTCTGTCTGTCATGCTAAGTTTAAACATATTAAATGCCCTATTCAGCAGATCTCTGACAGGTTTGAGGGCTAGTACCTACCTAGCATCTCTTTGTCTGTTTTCAGTTATTTGTTCTAAACTCTACCTTGCAAACACAAAACAGGAGAGTAAATAAAGCTTAACCTTGAAATTAACTGCATCAGTTCTTTGAATGCCTTCACACATATTTCTGAACATATTAAATGATTTGATGGGGACTGGAGAGATGGTTCAGTGGTTAAGAGCACTGACTGCTCATCCAGAGGTCCTGAGTTCAATTCCCAGCAACCACATGGTGGCTCACAACCATCTGTAATGGGATCTGATACCCTCTTCTGGTGTGTCTGAAGACAGCAGTAGTGTACTCACCTAAAATAAATAAATCTTTAAAAAACAAATAAATAAAAGATTTGATCATTTGCAAGGTTACTGATTATCAATCCTTGTTATGTTTGAGCCATAAAAATCATAGTTTTGAACTGAAGCTATTCTAGTATCAAAATAAAACTTTTTAAATCCAAAATCATACTCCAAAAAGAGACTAGGTACTTTTCTGGACTTTATCTGGTCTATCATTACAGAACATAACAGTTTCCTGTATGATTAGGTTTCAGCTGAAGGCAGTGTCAGCACAGGAAAAGGGTTAACAAGTTGGGGAAGATGGCAAGGACCTTGTTTGGCTGAGGAAGCTGTTATTGGCATGTTGGGCTGACCGGAGGGGGCCTGCTGGAGCCTTGCCAGCGCACAGGCAAACTGAAAAGAAATGATGGTGGTGGTGAATTTCAAGAGCTAGTGATTTTTTTTTGAAACAGGGTTTCTCTGTGTAGCCCTGGCTGTCCTGAAACTCACTCTGTAGACCAGGCTGGCCTCGAACTCAGAAATCCGCCTGTCTCTGCCTCCCAAGTGCTGGGATTAAAGGCGTGCGCCACCATTGCCCGGCTTATCATTTCTAAAGTCATTATAGTTCCTGTCATTATTACAGTAAAATGTCCCATAGGTTTATATAGCTAAATAATTTTTAAAAGTTGCTTTTGCAATAGCAAAATAAAGTATCTTTTTAAAGAGTGAAATCATAGATCCTAACCATAATTTTTAGAAGACAAGATCAAGGTTTTTTTGTGTTTTGTGTTTTGTTTTTTTAAACAGTATAAACAATCCAGTATCTCTAAAATCAATACCAAGGGCATTATCTTTATATTACTAAGTTTGGCTGCCAGCAAGAAAAGTTCTTGTGTATGAATGCATGAAGGTGCAGCTTTATTTAATGCCTCAAAGAAACACTTTTAAAGCCTGTCTTTTAGAAGCCTGGTTTTCAGGACAAGGATTACATAAAGCCATTATCCCAATTTAAAAGTCTCTAGAGGTTTGTGTCTTTGGTTGGCTCATGCAGTGTGTTATCACCCAGAATGGCTTTAACCTTGAGTTATTTGTTTTAAAGCCAACTTTCTGTTATCGATGTTACAGATTTTGAACCATACATCACAAATTATAAACCAGTATTTTATAACCAAGACATGCAGAACATAGTAAACACTTAAGACCAGTCAGAAATGAAGGTGTAGTGATTATACATACCTATATATTTAAGACAGACACAATTTTAATTTCAAGGGAGGAGCACCTTACTACCTGTTGATCCAATTCTCACTGGCACTGAGGTTTTGTAGCAGAGAAGCTGAGAGGTTGCTGCTGCTCCTTTAAGAGAGGCTTAAACCCCTGGCTTGCTGCCAGTTTGATCCAGGAAGGAGGCGGAGCTTCTCCAACTGTGCTCGACTCCTGGCTGCAGGTGCAGGGTTCCAAGGGCAGCGCCGGTTTATCAGTTTTTTCGGCTGCCTTTTTTTTTTTCTTCTTTTCTAAAAGTCCTTGTTTCATGAGTTATTAAACATTCTTTTCTTAAATTAGCTTGGTGGGTTAAGTTCAAGCACTTGACATTTAAAAATTCCCCATTAAGCTTGGCATACCCGCGTACATCTGTAATTCCCGAATTTAGAAGGTAGAGGCAGGAAGATCAGGAGTTCACCGCATACTTAATTACATAGGCAGCCCGGCTAACCTGGGCTAGTAGACTTAGTTTGGAAAAAAAAAGACTCAGAGATGGCTCCATGGGTAAAGTACTTGGTATACAAACATGGGGACCTGGGTTCACACCACTAGCTCTCTCTCAGAAAAGGCTCGGCAAGAAAAGTGGTGCATACTTTTGATCCCTGCACACAGGAAGCAGAGCAGGCAGACCTCTGGGAGCTGAGACCAGCCTGGGCTACATAGTTGAGTTCCAGAATAGCTAGGGTTCTGTAGAGAAAGATTCTGTCTCAAAAAAAAAAGTGCCATTACATCTTGTGTCTTAGTCAGGGTTTCTATTCCTGCACAAGCATCATGACCAAGATGCAAGTTGGGGAGGAAAGGGTTTATTGAGCTTACACTTCCATGCTGCTGTTCATCATGAAAGGAAGCCAGGACCAGAACTCAAGCAGGCCAGGAAGCAGGAGCTGATGCAGAGGCCATGGAGAAATGTAACTTACTGGAGTGCTTGCTTGCTTCCTTAAAGAGCCCAAGACCACCAGCCCACAGATGGTACCACTCACAAGGGGCCCTCCCCCCTTGATCACTAATTGAGAAAATGCCTTACCGCTGGATCTCATGGAGGTATTTTCTCAACTGAAGCTCCTTTCTCTGTGATAACTCCAGCTTGTGTCAAGTTGACACACAAAACTAGCCAGTACACCTTGTATTGGGGTTTTACTGCTGTGAACAGACTCCATGACCAAGGCAACTCTTATAACGACAACATTTAATTGGGGCTGGCTTACAGGTTCAGAGGTTCAGTCCATTATCATCAAGGCAGGAACAAGGCAGAGTCCAGGCAGGCATGGTGCAGGAGGAGCTGAGAGTTGTGCATCTTCATCTGAAGGCTGCTAGCCGAATACTGACTTCCAGGCAGCTAGGATGAGGGAGGGTCTTAAAGCCCACACCCACAGTGACACACCTACTCCAACAGGGCCGCACCTCCAAATAGTGCTACTCCCTGTGTCAAGCATATTCAGACCATGACACACCTTTAAACCCAGTACTGGGAAGAGAAGGGAAGCAGAGACAGGAGGAACCTGGGGACTCACTGGCCAGCCATCCTTGCTAATTGATGAGCTTCAGGTTTAAGAGTTAGGGTTTCTATTGCTGCAATGAAACACCATGACCAAAAAGCAAGTTGGGGAGGAAAGGGTTTATTGAGCTTACACTTCTACATTGCTGTTCATCACCAAAGGAAGTCAGGACAGGAACTCAAGTAGGGCTGTAACCTGGAGGCAGGAGCTGATGCAGAGGCCGTGGAGAGGTGCTGCTAACTGGTTTGTTCAGCCTACTTTCTTAGAAAACCCAGGACCACCAGCCCAGGGATGGTACCAGATAGGTCCCTCCTGCATCAAAGGCTAATTAAGAAAACATCTTGGGAGTTCCAGGACAGTCAGGGCTCCACAGAGAAACCCTGTCTCAAAAGACCAAATAAATAAATAAATAAATAAATAAATAAAAGAAAACATCTTGGTCTTATGGAAGTATTTTCTCTATTTCTTCCTTTCAGATGACTCTAGCTTGTGTTAAGTTGACATAAAACTAGTCAGGACACCATTTATGTTTATATACACAAACACATTTATATGCATAAATATAGGGATATTACCTATTTTAAATTCCTTTGAATAGACACATTGATTTTAAGTTAATTTTAAGAATTATTTATTAAATTTTATTCATTGAGAGATTTCAGAGAATTCATATAAAAATGAACAAATTTAGAAACAAAATAATTTATTTTCATTTTTATTAATATAAAAATGAAATGTTTTATAAAAATGTTTTATAAAAACAGAAAAATTAGTTTAAATTCCTTTTAACTTGAGCCACTTCCAATGTGAATAACTTGGAAGTTAATTTCTCCTTTTTTAAAATAAAAAAATATTTATTTCGTGTGTGTATATGTATGTCTGCATGTGCCTGTGTATGTCTATGTGTGTGTGTGTATATCTGCATGTGTACGTGTGTCTGTCTGTATGTGCGTGTATATGTCTATGTGTGTGTGTGTCTGTCTGCATGCCTGTCTGTGTATGTGTGTGTAAGTCAAAGGCCATATGTGTTCTAGGTATGGACTTAAGTCAGTTGGGCTTGTTTGGCAAGTGCAAGTTACTTGCTGAGCCGTCTGGTCAGGCCCAGTTCTCCTTCTAGGTAAAATTGAAAACAAAACATCTAATGTTTGTGCGTGCGCGTGCATGGGGGGGGGATGTATCACACAAGGATTATCACAATAGTCTAATAATGGAAACAGTTTCTGTAAATGTATCCCCTCAGGGCTGGAGGGCTGGCTCAGCAGTTAAGAGCGCTTACCACTCTTCTGGAGGACCTGAGTTCAATTCCCAGCACACACAAGGCAGTCCATAATGCCTGAAACTCCAGCTCCAGGGGATCTGAAACTCTTTTTCTAGCCTCATGCATACATGTGACTTACACACACTTACACACACACACACACACACACACACACATATCCTAACTAAAAGGAAATAAATTAATTTTTTTTAAAAAAAGTTGATAAGTATCTGAGGAAGACATGCAAACGTCACCCTCATAGGCCCCACAGGAGCAAGCACAACCACACAAATTCATATAGCACACATACAAACATACACAATGGAGGAAGGAGGGGGAATCATGGTCAGTGAGGGTTATCCCTCTGCGCCTGGGTGGTACTTCAGACTCAGGCATTCCAGACAGTGAAGGAATTTTCCTTGAGCTCAGAAGTCTAAGGCCAGTTTGAACAACAGAAGACCCTGGGGGTCGGGGAATAGGAGGAGGAGGACTTATTTACCGGGTTAAGGACCCTCTGTTTGTGGGGAAGGTAGATTTCTATGGTGCTTCCCACCACCTCCTGCCAAGAGCTGAAAACCAACTTCCTTTCCTGCTCTTGAACTCTACTCTCTTAAAATGACTTCTCTGTTCTGGGAGTCTTGTGATGAAGTGGTTGTGACCCTCGGACATTGCCTTTTTTTTTTTTTTCAAGACAACTGAGCCTCTATTTAATGACTCATGCTGAACTCACACAGTCCTTCCCCATGGGGAGTTTCTCATTTCTTCCAACAGAACGCTTTATTTTTATAAATGTGTAATAAGTTCGTTTTTGAAAATATAAATACAAGTTAAGTAAAGATTGGAGAAATAGTTCGTTTAGGAAAAAACAAACAAACATAGCCCAAAATTCACTATTACTGTTTTTCTGCATATCTTTTTGTAATAGAACAGCTGTTCTCAACCTGTGAGTGACAACAACCCTTCTGGGGGTGTGTGTCAAATGACCCTTTCACAGGGGTTGCCTAAGACCATCAGAAAACATAAGATATTTACATTGTGATTCACAACAGTAGAAAATTACAGTTATGAAGTAGCAACGAAAATAATTTTATGGTTGGGGGTCCCCACAACCTGAGGTATTAACAGTGTTAGCAAGGTTGAGAACCTCTGTAATAGAAAAACTTGTATAGAGGGTCAGGCAGAACGGAGCAAGACTGACTTGGGAAGTAGAGTCAGAAGGATCAGGAGTTTAAAGGTTGCTTATTCTGCTGAATAGCACTTTGGAGGCCAGTCTGAGCCACCACCCCCATCTCAAAAAAAAAACCAAAAAACAAACAAAAACAAAAAAAGAAACAAGAAACAAACAAAAAAACCACTTGGGCTAATCTGAATTGAAAGCAGTTGGTGCTCAGGAGATGGTTTAGGTGGTAAAGATCTTGCCCAATATGCCCACAACCAAATAGAAGTCATTGATGAGCTCCAGCCAACAAAAGAACCTGTCTCACAGGTGATAGACCACTCCCTGAAGATGATACCGGAGGTTATCCTTGGTCCTCCACAAACTTCTACATTTAAAAAAAATACATACATCTCTTGTGGGTTTTCGTTTGTTTTGAGACAGGGTGTCTCTGTGTAGCCCATGCAGACCTGGAACTCTGTAACTTAGAATCCTCCTGCCTCAGTTGTGAGTGCTGGGCCAGCAGGTGTGCGCCTCTAAGGTGTCTTGGTTTTGTTTTGAGTTGTTTAAAGGGTAGAGTAGAGCAGCAGGGGCATCATCTCCGCAGAAGGCTCTAAGGTGAGTTTCACCATCTCATGCTCTGACATCTTGGGCATATTTGGTTTACAGGTATTACAAAAACACTAAGGGATGCACATTTCGCTTCTGCGGAGGCGTTCCCAGAGCCAAGCTGCGGATCTTTAACCTGGGACTGAAGAAGGCAAAAGTTGATGAATTTTTACTCTGCGCCCACATGGTGTCAGAGGAGTGTGAATAGTTTCTCCTGCAAAGCCCGGGAGGCCGCCCACCTGTATTTGTGCTGACAAATACATTGCGAAGGGTTGTGGGGGAAATGGCTTTCATGTTTGAGAGAGGCCATTCCCTTTTTACACCATCTGCATCAACAAGATGTCCTGTGTGGGGCTGACAGGCTCCAGATGGCTTTCAGTGTGGAGTCCTTTTGGGAAGCCTCTGGGCATAGCGGCCAGGGTTCATATTGGCCAAGTCATCTCGTCTGTTCTCACCAAGCTGCAGGGTAAGGAACACGTGACTGAAGCCTTGCCAAGTTCAAGTTGCTGGGCCACAGATGATTCACAATTCAAAGATGTGAGGCTTCACCAAGTTTAATGCAGATGAATTTGAAGATGATAGCTGAGAAGTGGCTCATCTCTGAAGGCTATGGGATCAGACTTAGCCCCCATCATTCCTTAGACAAGCGGTGAGTCCTGCAGAAGGAGCTTCCACTGTGCTGGGAACCTATACTACACCAAATTGTGCTCAGTAGCAAACCACACATCCAGTTTGGGAAAAAAAGGCGGGGGGTGGGTAGGGCAAAAAGGAGAGTTTTGGTGACTGGGAAGCTTGGGGAGCAGAGAGAGGTCCGATTTCAGGAAATTCTGCTATCTGCTTCCTGCTGCCATCCCGCTGACAGACAGCAAATGAGAACAGAGGCGGCAAGCTAGAACCCGAGGAAGAGCATTCCTTTTAAAACCAGTCACAGATGGTGGCACTGCCAGAGGACCACGCCCTTGGGGAGGGCTAGGAGGAGGAAGTTGCTGGAGATGGGCATGGAGGAGGATGAGTTTTTGTTTAGAGAAATAGGGACGGAGCCGGGGACTCCTGAAGAAAGGAGAGAGTTTTCCCTGTGAGGTCCGGAAAGAAAGACCCTGAAGTCTCATAGCCAAGGAGATGGTGTTTCTCAAATGTCATGTTATATGAATTGCCAGGTGAGCGACTTTAAAAGCAGCAAAAGAGAAAAACCTCAAGCATTTTTCTTTTCTTTTCTTTTTTTCCTTTTTCTGTTTTTCTTTTCAAGACAGGGTTGCTTTGTGTGGCCCTGGCTGCCTTGGAATTAGCTCTGTAGACCAGACTGGATCCACCAGCCTCTGTCTCAGAAGTGCTGGGATTGACGGTGTATGCAACCCGCCCATCCCTCAAGCATTTTAAAATCATTCATCCATTCATCCATTCATGTATCCCTCCACACACACCCTGAAATGAACAGGATTGAACCCAAGGCTTCCTGCACCTGCCCAAGTGCTCTATTTCTGCCAGTCTTAGACGCTTTTACTTTCGATAATTTCTTTCTTTTTTATTCTGGCATGCATATGTGCGTATACATGTTTGATTTTATGTGTTTGGCCATGAAGACCTGGTTCATATCTGGTACCCTCCTCAGTTGTTCTCCATTGAGGCAGGGTCTCTAACTGAACCTGGATCTCCTCAATTCTTGTTACTCTAACCAGAAAGCTTCTGCTCAGGGAGCTCCTAGCTCTACCTCCCAAGTGCTGGGGTTCCAGGAAGCCACCAGGCCTTTGAGGCTCTTACATGGGTTCCATGGGTTGGAACTTCATCCACATTTTTGCGCTCCAAGTGCTTTATCCACTGAGCCATTCCCCAAGCCTGTCTGTCTGTCTGTCTGTGATTTGTGTAGGGAGAAATGAGTCTCCTGACAGTGGGAGACTCTAAGGAAGGAATAGCCTGGTTTCTGTTGTTTGAAACGGAGACTCACTATGTAGCCCTTACTAGCCTGGAACTTGCTACGTGGACCAGGCTGGTCTTGAACTCACAGAAGTTCTCTTGCCTCCACTTCTAGAGTACTGGGATTAAAGACATGCACTGCCATGGCTGGCCAACAGCAGTGTATTAGCAAAGTCTTTTTTACATTAGAGTCACAGAGAATGGTTCAAAGTAAAGCCCCAGGACTTTTGAGTGGAAAATCTGGAACAATAAAAAACAGATGATGTAGCCTGGATGGAAGACTTAGACCCTGTTTCAGAGCATGAAAATTTAAGGTATTAAAGAACACACAAAACTATTGCATTGATTAAATACACACATTTTTAAAAAGAAGAGTAGAATCATGCTATAAATAATTACTTAGTAATTTGCTTCTACGACTTATTTAGGAGCAAATAAATGCCCAGAAGGAATGGAGTCCCAGCCTGGGTTCTGTGATCAGGCTCTGGGCTCCATTTCTTTGTCAGAGCTGCTGAGCTGTTAATCTGTAACCTTCAATCCCGCCTTACTCCAAGCTATTACTCAATGTGAGCTCATGAGAGAACTTTTGTTTCACAGCCTGGACTTGGCCTTAACACACATTTAAAACTCTGATTCCAGTAAGAAACAATATACTCTCTGGTTAAATATGAGAAGTCCCTATAATAAAAATGGGAATTGCATTTTCCAGCTATTTTTTCCTTATTATAGGTCCCCCCCCCTTTTTTTAAAGATTTATTTATCTTATGTGTGTGAGCACACTGTCCCTGTCTTCAGACACACCCGAAGAGGGCATCGGATCCCATTACAGATGGTTGTGAGCCACCATGTGGGTGCTGGGATTTGAACTCAGGACCTCAGGAAGAGCAGTCACCACTGAGCCATCTCTCCAGCCCCTGAAGCAGGGTTTCTTGGTAAGACCCTGAGCTCCCCAACATTGCTAGCATCCAGCAGTTTGTTCCTAGACCTGCCGTTCTCTACTCCTGGGCCAGACGTAGAACACTCAGCATTTCTAGGGAGCATTTTTTAAAAACGTGATTCCTCGACTCCTGTAAGAGTTCTGGCAGATATAAACACTCTAAGGACACACTTGTATCTCCATCTGACTATGAGACTTTTGAAAGAATGGATTCTGAGAATAATGGAGTTTCCCAGGAATCTCATATTGGGAAAAGATAAGGTGCTAGCCAGCCAGAGAAACCTTCCAGAATGAGATTTCAAACAACTCTGGCGGCTTGTCAAACTACCTTACAGAACCAGGCTGAACCCAATGAAGGTGAGTCACTCTCCCAATGAGTGGGTGTGACTCTGTCTTTTTTTCCTTTTTGTTTTTTGAGACAGGGTTTCTCTGTGTGATGGTTTATATATGCTTGGCCCAGGGAGTGGCACGATTAGAAAGTGTGGTCCTGTTGGAGGAGGTGTGTCCCTGTGGGCGTGGGCTTTAAGACCCTCATCCTAGCTGCCTGGAAGTCAGTCTTCTGCTAGCAGCCTTCAGATGAAGATGCACAACTCTCAGCTCCTCCTGCACCCTGCCTGCCTGCATGCTGCCATGTTCTCACCTTGATGATAATGGACTGAACCTCTGAACCTGTGAGCCAGCCCCAGGTTAAATGCTGTCCTTATAAGAGTTGCCTTGGTCATGGTGTCTGTTCCCAGCAGTAAAATGCTAAGACACTCTGTGCAGCCCTGGTTATCCCGGAACTCACTCTGTAGACCAGGCTGGCCTTTAATTCAGAGATCCGCCCAAGTGCTTTCATTAAAAGTAGGGGCCATTACAGAGTGACCCTTTCAGTTCTCTTTTTAAATTCATTTATGTTTTAAAGTTAATTTTTTGGCATGCCCAATTAAAATGCATATACAGATTCAAATTTAAATATTGTGATCATATATTAAGGCCCGATAAATTCTTGTTCAAATTTATAAATTTGAGTACTCTGAACACCTTAAAACCTACTAAAATGATATGTATTAATTGTTTCATTAACATTTAATGTTATACATGCACATAGATTTTTATAAGGATTTCTTTCTAAAACATTCTTGTTTATATAATTGGTAACATAAAATTCAGATTTTTTTTCAAATTTTTTTTATATAGAACTGCTAAATGCAGGTTTTCAAAAGTAAGGTTGGACTATATATAAATTAATAGATACATGTTTTCTTTTCATAATAAATGAATAATCAACAGAAATAAAAGGAAAGGACATGACTGCTCCTAGATAAAAGGGAGATCATAGCCAGAGTCAGAGACATCTAGGAGAGCCCAGAGCAGAAGTGACCTTGAGCCATGTGAGGAGAGAGGTGAGGGCAAGAGAGAGAGAACCATAAGCAGCAGCCGGGAGACCAAAGGTACAAGTGCAGGTAACCAAAATGGCTTGATTATACCAGAAGAACAGCCCAGCCCCCTGGCTGGAGGGTTCAGGACAGAAGGTGGGGTATACCAGCCAGGTGAGGCCTGTAACAGGCTGGAGGACGGATTACATCGAGAACCTCGGGCCAGGTATGCTTTGATATGTTAAATAAGCACCTCAGCCATTTGGCTGGGGTTTGAGACTTAACAATGAGGAGTACAGAAAATATAATCCCAACAAATAATAAAATGGAAAACCTTTGTTTATTGGAAAAAAGTCTTATATGTGTTTTGTGTATAAACTATCTGCCTACACATGGCTAAACTTTATTTTTACATAATGTACTTACTGTCCAGTTGGCTTGTGAGCAATTGCTCATGGAACTAAAGTCCTCAGCCCAACTTCATTTTGCTCATAGTAAAACTAAAAACTTTAAAGAAACAAACGATGATAAAAGGCAAAAATATAATGAATCAGTATGGCCTCAAACAAAGAAATGCTAGTGGTCCTAGTTCTTCCTTGGAGACATAATACGTAAGTTTTTTAATAATAAAAAAAATCTTTTAAATCTGCTTTTAGGGAAAAGAGACATAATCATACAGTTCTGGTCAAGATGTTCTCTCCTAGATCCTTATCCCAGTTCTGGTTCTACAACATTGGTCCTTATTGCTTGAGGGTATAAACTAACTAAAGATAATTACTCTGTACTGCGGGATGGGTTCTTCCTGCTGGACAGTTGCCCTCCCTTGAGATATTAAACTCTTTATTCCAAAGATAAAGAGGATGACTCCTGTCTGTGCCTTAGATGTGCCTTGTTTACATATGAGCATACATATAAATAAAGACATTTTAAGGATTTTAAGGATATTTTTTACCACTACTGCTTTAAAAACAAATAAGTTTTTCCCAAGATGTTTACTTTAGCCAGGCCTATGTAAGAGAAAATCCTAAGTATTTTTAATTGTTATTTTGAAAATGTACTTTGAGGTTTCCCAGACATCATATAGTTTAGAAATCATCCTAATGTGTTGTACCTAATTTCTAATATTTTAAATTTTAATATTTTAAAAGTATTCATCTCTATTTTTAGTTAAAATAGTAACAACAATAACAACAACAACAATAACAACATTAATAATGATAATACTAAAGTCATGAGTGCCAAACTTTATCCTGCCCTGTATGCCTTTTCTTACTCTCAATACCTCATAATTGGTAAGAAAAAGTAGCTGCACCATGATGTCATCTTTGATCCCAGGACTCAGGAGGCACAGGAAGGCAGAACTCTGAGTTCAAGGCCAGCCTGCCTGGTCTACAGAATGAGTTCCAGAACAGCCTGGACCACACAGAGATACCCTGTCTTGAAAAACAAACAAACAGCTCTTATCTCTTCTTCTCTCCCTTGCATCTCTTATCCCTTACCTCTCCCCTCCCCCCTCTCTCCACATGGTCATGGTCGGCCTCTCCACTTCTCTACTCTTTTACTTCTCTCTGCCTTTCTCTGCCTCTACTACCCTCTTAACTCCCTTCCCCAAGCCCTAAATAAACTATTTCTATACTAAAAAACAAACAAACAAAAAAGAGGGAAAAAATGAAAACTAACAAAAAACCATTTCAAGGTCCCTGTAACTTAAACTTTTTTTTTTTTTTTTTTTTTCAGTTTTTTGAGACAAGGTTTCTCTGTGTAGCCCTGGCTGTCCTGGAACTCACTCTGTAGACCAGGCTGGCCTCGAACTCAGAAATCGCCTGCCTCTGCCTCCCGAGTGCTGGGATTAAAGGCGTGCACCACCACTGCCTGGCTGTATTCAGGGTCTTAACAAGAGGATCAAGATACAAAGAACACATTCCTCAGCTGTATATTCATCTTGAGCCTACTTCCTTGTCCTAGCCCAGTGTCAATTCCTGCCAATGTCCTTGAAGCAGCACCAAGAGCTCTGGAACCAAGAGCTAGGGTTTCTATTGCTGTGAAGAGACATCATGACCATGGTGACTCTTATAAAAAAAAATATTTAGTTGGGGCTGGTTTACAGTTTTAGAGATTTAGTCCATTATCATCATGATGAGAGGCATGGCAGCATGCATTCAGACTTGGTACTGGAGAAGAGCTGAGAGTTCTACATCTTGATCCAAAGGCAGCAGGAGATTGTGTGCTACACTGGGCATAGTTTGAGCATAAGAGACCTAAAAGCCCACCCCACCGTGACACACTTCCTCCAACAAGGCCACACCTCCTAATAGTGCCACTCCCTACGGGTCAAGCATCAAACACACAAGTCTACAGGGGCCATTCCTGAAGTGGAAACTTAACGGTTCTTTGGAAAGTCAACTGTTGGATGGTGTTTTGCTCCGGCAAACACGTGAAGGAGTGTTTTCCCAAAGTGGTCACAGGTGAAAGTCTAAGGCAGACTTTTAAAGGAACATTTCACTAAAGCAGACACAGGGGAAAGAACGTTCTGCTAAATCAAGCGTGTGAAAGGACACTCGGTGAAGGATTCTTTGCCATGGACACGCATGATTAGTCCGCCTTACATTTTGTAGTGAGCTCCGTTTGTTGGGATTCCATAGAGAGAAACATACCACAAAACTTCTGGTGCTGTGCCCCACCTTCTCGCCACTTCTGTGGACTCAGTCTGATTGGCAGAGTGATGTCAGCTGAGACAGACTCACGGCCTGAGACAGACTCACGGGCTGAGACAGGACCTGTTGGAGGACACATGATGGCTGGAGGGTATAAATAGAAACCGACGGGCATCTTCACTGATTTTTGCTTCCCTGAGAGAGGCACAGTTGAGAACTTTTCCTGGCATTCTTCCTGGGTCCTTCCTGCTGACTGGAGCCAAGGCTAAGGGCTGGCTGTCTCTGCTAGGTAGTGCCACTGCTGCTGATTAGTGTTTGCTGTCCAGACTCTACCAAACTGGCCTGCTGGCGTACTTGTGAAGTGTTTATGGGTGGATGGAGCGGCTGCTGCTAACCTATGAACTGAACTGCCAATTTCCAGACAACACAGACAGGACTTGCTCCAAAGAACCTTTCTAAACAGGTCCACTTCCTCCATGTCCTTCCTTTCCCACTACCTCTGGTGGGTGGTGGGCTAAAAGAGAAGTTAAAGTGTTTCAAAACCGTCATTAAAAATGGCCATTAAAAAATTAGAGTTACTCATCCCTATTCAAACCAGCACACTGGTGTCATTCACCTGAGGCCACTTTCTGAGGCTGTCCCAATATTCTTCACAAAGGATCATGGCTAAGGTATCAGGCCTCAGCTGAGAACCTCTGCTCTGGGCCACTCTGCTGCTCCCTCCCTCTGCTTTCTTCCCGCTCCCCACACAAACCCTTAGGCTCCCGCCTTACTCTGCCCTTTCTCTGATGGTTCTGGACCCTGGCTGCGGGGCGCCTGTGCTCTAAGTGCCTTGCCTCTTCCATGGCGACTTCAGTGTACTTGTTATGTTTCTGCCACCCCCAAGCTCACGGACCCTTCACTTCCTAAGCTCCACGACTTACGCCTTCACAGGACAATCACATAAGAAAATGTGTCCATCCCAGTACTGCTCCATCCTTAGGCTCTCTTTGCTCCCAGGGCCCGGGAAGGAGCACTCGGTGCTCGTCCCCACCTCTTCTGTGTTCCTTCCTCTCCTCTCCACCAGCCTGGACTTCCAGGTGTGCTCCTCAGCCTGGCTCCTGCTTGCCTTGTAGGCTGGGTCTCTCAGATTCACTCTCTAACCCTCGAGTTTCTTTCTCCAGGCAGGGGATTCCCCACATCTCCTTCTTCGGCTTCCAGGCTGGTTGATGAGCTCTGTATGCTCAGACAGAGAGGTGTGACCAGCAAAAGCTGCTCCACCTAGTTCCAAGCTCAGTCTCTTTCCTCCCAGCTGGCTGGCCGGGGAGTGAGGAGGAGATTGAGGAACTAGCAAAGGATGTAAAAAACAGGGATCAGCGCATTGAGCTACCCAGCCCAAGGCAGGTTCGATTCGCACCTCTTCCTCTTTGAGATCCGCCTGATGTCCTAATATGTGCATAAGAGCCTCTGCAGCACTGCACAATTTCCTTGGCAAACATTTTGATCTTTAATTTGCAATTTAGTGCATGAGCACAGGGCTCCTTCACACCGGCTCCTCCAAAGGAAGCTAAGGGTGAAGGGTTGGTGGGGAATCACAGAAGCAGAATGGCTGTACATTGTTTACCTGAAAACGTGGAAGTGTGTGTAAAAATAATTTTTAAATTCCAAGTTTTCCTTTCCCAGCCTTGGCTCCCAGAATAGACTCTGAGATTAATTAGTTATTAAATGCTTAGGCCATAAACTTTGACCCATTCCCTGACTAGCTCTTAACCTATTTAACCATTTAATCTATTCTATGTCTACCATTTGGTTAGTTACCTCTCCTTCAGTACCCACTGACTTCTTCCTTCTTGTCACCTCAGTGTCTATCAGAGTTCCTCTACCTGCTAGTTTACGTCTGTCTCCCATCTCCTCTCAGACCCCATGGCACTCTCGTCTCTTATCGCTTACTATTTCCCAGAATCCTCTCTCCTCCTGCCAATGTCCCGCCTCCTATTTCCTGCCCCAGATCATTGGCCATTGGCCTTTTTATTGACAGGTGGTGCTTATAAAAGATTCTCTCTTCAAATGTGCATGACTTTCCTTTTGTGTATCCAGATACATTTGCCTATGCACCCACCCACACGTGAGGTCAAAGGTCAATGTCAGATGTCATCCTCCATTGCTCCCCACCTTACTTTTTGAGACAGGGTCTCTCACAGAACCTGGACCCCACCAATTAGCTAGACTGACTGGGCAGCTGGCCCCAGGGCTCTTTCTGCCCTGCCTCCATGTTGGGACTGCAGGCGTATGACCACATCTACTTTTTTACCTGGCTGTTGGATCCCAACTCAGGTCCTCATGCTTGATGGCAAGAATTTGTACCGATTAAGCCATCTGCTCATGATTCTAGCTGTTCATTTTATTCTATTAGGGGACAGGGTCTCACAATGCACCCGAGTCTGGCCTGAAGCTCCAACTTCTCCCATCTCAGCTTCTCATGGTGTTTATGTTCACGATGAAACTGAATTGTAAGTAGGTAAGAGATGTGCTTATGAGTATAAAGTAAACACCAGCACAGTGCTAAGGCTCACAATTCCAAAGCACTGTGCTGGTTTTTGCTTTATACTGAGGACTTGAGTTTGGTTACCAATACCTACTTAAAATCTGGGTGCAGCTGGGGGTAGTGGTGCACAACTTTAAGCCTAGCTCTTGAGAGGCAGAGGCAGGCAGATCTCTGAGTTCGAGGCCAGCCTGGTCTACAGAGTGAGTTCCAGGACAGCCAGGGCTACACAGAGAAACCTGTCTCAGAAAACAAACAAAACAAAACAAATACCTGGGTGCAGCAGACATTTGATGCCAGTGCTGAGGAGGTATGTAAACAGAGAGGGTCCTTGGGAGTTACTGGCAAGCCTTTTGCCAAATTAGCAAGCTCCAGGTTAAGTGGGAGACCCAGATTAAAAATTTTAAAAAGGAAAGCAATTGAGAAAGACATCTGACTTCTACCTCTAGCCTACACACACACACACACACACACACACACACACACACACCATACACACACACACATACCCCATACACACACACAAATACCATATCACATTCACATACACACACACACATATGAGTGCACACACACACAATAAGTTATTTCTCCGCTGGTGAAATGAGCCAGTTCAATCCAGATTAAAGTCTATAATGGCAAGCTTTTTGGGAGGCCTTTCTCAGGCAAGCTCACTGGTCCCAAGGAAGGAGGCCAGGGAAGTGGCCATGAGGAGGGAGACAGAGGAGAGGGGGAAGAGAAAGAGAGAAAGAGCATGCACATTCAGGGAGAGAGAAAATGCAGAGAGGAGAGAGAAGAAAGAAACAGGAGACCTAAATGTCTGTATTACATAGGAAAGAACCTCTGGGGGAAGGGAAGCCTAGCCCCTGGGCTGACTGAGGGATGCTGGGAGAACCTGGAGGCCAGGTCTGCTTTGATATGTTAAATATGCACCCCAGCTGTTTGTGGTCTGAATCTCAACAACACAAATATACCACACACATACACACACACACACACACACACACACACACACCACACAAATACACATACATACTACATACACATGAACACACACAGAATCAGGAATTTGGGGTTGCTCAATGGTTGATTGTATGGTTAGCATTTACAATAGCCTAGACTCATTTGCCTGAACATTCAAAACAGACACAAATAAATCAAATGAAGGTATGGACTTTTCTAGGTGCTATTTATAGACATATAAAATTGTATGTCCCATTTAGCTATGCAGAGCTGAAGATGTAAAACTTGTGAGTTACATTTCCACTGTCCTACTGGAATGCCAAAAAAAAACAAAAAACAAAAAAACAAAACAAAAGCAAAAAAGCAACCCAAAAATCTCCCACATCGTCCTAGTCCTCCCAGGGAGATAAACAGAATTAGCTGTTGGGGAGAGATGCTCCCCTGAAGACTGACAAGTTCACTGTCAAGAAAGTGGGGACCAATAACTAACCTTTTACGTGAGGGGGCAAAGAAGACAAAGATGCCCAACACATGGCACTAGAAATCTCTTTTGGGCTGAGTGTGGTGTGTGTGTTTGTAATTGTAGCACTCAACAGATAAGAGGGTCATTATAAACTAGAAGCTAGCCTGGGCTATGGAGTAAGACTGCCTCAACTCAAAAATAAAATAAGTTAATACCCTGGTTTCTCATCGGATCATATAAATCTTTCGCCTTTTACAAAAGATTTCCGTGGAGAGGAACAACTCTGAGTCTTAACTCAGTTTTTTGAGGCCTTGTGGTTACAAGGCTGAGAAATAAAAAAATAAAATAGGTTGCTTTGGGGCTTACAGGCATGTTGGCCCACACCTGCAACCCTAGTTCTAGAGAAGCTCAAAAGCTCAAGGTCATCCTTGGCTACAAATCCTGGTTCCACACCATCCTGGAGGACATGAGACCCTGTCTCAGAAACAGAGAGGATAAATCAGCTTTGAGGGTTGGTGAAGTAAAAAGGGCAAATTAATGAAATCCAAAGTGTGGATGAAAACTTCTGGAAAGGAAAGTCGTTTGTTATCTGGACCAGGAAAGGACTCCGGTAGCTGGTAAGAAGTGGGATCAGAGTAGCCTACATCTGAAGGACTGGCACTGTCTCCCTGCCAAGAACTTGCAGGGGTTTCAGATAGTGACACCTTGTGGTGGACAAGAGTAACGACATAAACAGTCCAGTGCTTGGGGGTTGGGCTTTTCTTCAGGAGTGTGAAAGGCTGCAGGTCTCTATAGAGAATTACTTGTACACTAGGACCTAGGGAACCCTGAAGCCGGGTCAGTGTTAGTAAAGCTAATTGGCTAATTCAGTCTGATTTTTAAACTGGACGTAATGGCTCGTATCTGTAATCCCAGCATTAGTGATGCTGAGCAGGAGGGCTGTAGATATTTGAAGTTCCCGGGGCTATGGTGAGTTCTAGGCCATGCTAGGCTACAAAGTAAGATCCTGTCTCAAAAATCCCAAACAAAAAACTCAATCCCATCTTCCCCAAACGCAAACAAGGCAAAGCAAAAACCAACAACAGGGATAGCTGGAGAGACGTCTCAGTGGTTCAGAGCACTGAGTGCTTTTCCAGAGGATCAGCACATACTGGCTCACAACCAACTGTAACTCCAGTTTCAGGAGACCTGATCCAAAACACTCTTTTGGTCTCCTGGGGTACCAGGCATGCATGGGCATACATTCAGGCAAAGTACTCATCACATAAAATAAGAGAATAACTTTTAATAATTTTAAAAAGAATTCAGATTTAAAAGAAATACACTCCCATAATAAAATAAAGTCAAAATAAAGAAAAAAAAACCTCCATGTTTTCCAGTCTCTCTCACTAATACAAACCATTATCAGCACTCTCTTTCTTTTTTTTTTTTAAAGATTTATTTATTTATTATATGTAAGTACACGGTAGCTGTCTTCAGATACTTTCTCGCTCCAGCCCCGCTAACTGTAGCTGTCTTCAGACACCCCAGAATAGGCCATCAGATCTCATTACGGATGGTTGTGAGCCACCATGTGGTTGTTGGGATTTGAACTCAGGACCTTTGGAAGAGCAGTCAGTGCTCTTAACCACTGAGCCATCTCTCCAGCCCAGCACTTTCTTTGTGTGTATGTATAGTGAACTTGTGTGCATGTAGAAGTCAGAGGTCAACCTTAGGTGCCTCAGGAGCCTTCTATCTTGTTTTTGTTTGTTTGTTGACACGCTGAGACCTGTCACATACTCTTTATGTCAGGCTGGTTGGCTGGTGTGTATCACAGATCAGCCTAGAGCTGGGATCATGGGTGTGTGCCACCACTTTTGGCTTGTCTGTTTGTTCATTTGTTTGTTTTGTTTTGTTTGAGACAGAGTGTCTCTGTGTAGCTCTGGCTGTCCTAGAACTAGCTCTGTAGACCAGGCTAGCCTCGAAATCACAGAGATCTGCCTGCGTCTACCTCCTAAGTGCTGGGATTAAAGGTGTGTGCCACCACCGCCTGGCTTCACTTGTGACTTTTTTCGTGGGTGCTGGGTATGAAATTCAGCTCAGCAAGCCCTTTGCCAGCTGAGCCACCTCCTCATCCATGCCATTAACATTTTTTGGGGGATAGAACAGGAAAAATGTATTCAGCATCCCCAAGACTATGTATTTGATGTTTCTCTCCTTTGTTCTCATATATGCACACTGCATATATGCAAGGCGTGTCACATATATGCACACTGCATTGTACTGTGTTCCTTGTACCCACGTGAACACCTTCTGTATTAATGTGGAGAGGCCAACCCCTTCTCCTCCTCCTCTTCCTTTATCTTCTCTTTCTCATTCTTCTTTAGATTAGCAACTGAACTCAAGACCTTGAGGTGTGCTCTACCATTAAACTATACTCCTGGCTCTGGCACAGGGGGTAGAGGAGATGGCTCAATGAGTAAAGGTCCTGGCCCCAAGCCCGGTGGCTGAGTTTGATTCTGGGAGAAGGGGAGGACCAACTTCTGCCAGTTGTCCTCTGACCTCCACACGTGTGGCATGCGTGTGCCCTCCCACACTCACACATTTACACACTAATAATAATAAACTAAAAGTTAAAAGAATGGCTGAATAGGTCCAGAGAGTCCAGCTATATCTTTTAAGCAGATCTCCATCCAAACCCTTAAAACTATTTTTTGTTGCAGGTACCGCTGTGATAAACATCCACGTGCCTATCTGTGTCCTTGACTCCATATATAAAATACTCCTAACAAGACAAGGGCCAGATGGTCTCCTGGCAATCACTGCCACCAGCAACAGCGTGAGTGGGAACTCTGTCCTACCTACACTAGTATGCACTATCACACTTGACACGCTTTCCTTCGGGGCCTGGCGGTGTGTGCCTAGGACTCCAGTACTTGGGATGGGGAGGTGGTAGGGTCAGGACTTCAAGGCCAGCCTGGGCTATATAGCGGGATCATATCTAAAGAAAGGGAGAAGTAGGACTGGAGAGATGGCTCAGTGGTGAGAGTGCTTACTGCTCTCTTCTGGCTTCCTCGGGCTCCTGCACACATGAGGTGCACATGAACGCACACAAGCAAATGCACATACGCAACAAATGACAAACAAGCAAGCAAATAAACAACTTTAAATTTTAAGTTATAAGTAAATCATTACCCACATTTTCCAATAACCTACCAAAACAAAAAACCAAACCAACCCAAAACATTAGGGAAGAAAAACAAAAAACAAACCCAAAACCAAAACCCAGACAGTGAGAATGAGCTTATTTCCCCTACTTATCTTCTGTGATCTGTTTATTCTCAGTAACGTGTGTGTGTGTGTGTGTGTGTGTGTGTGTGTGTGTGTGTGTTAGGGTTTATTTGCAGTGAAGAGACACCATAACCAAGGCAACTCTTATAAGAACAACATTTAATTGGGGCTGGCTTACAGGTCCAGAGGTTCAGTCCATTATCATCAAAGCAGGAGCATGGCAGGCATGGTACAGGAGGAGCCAAGAGTTCTGGATCTTGATCTGACTGCAGCTAAGAGAAAATGACTGCCAGGCAGTGGTGGCGCACGCCTTTAATCCCAGCACTTGGAAGGCAGAGGCAGGCGGATTTCTGAGTTTGAGGCCAGCCTGGTCTACAGAGTGAGTTCCAGGACAGCCAGGGCTACACAGAGAAACCCTGTCTTGAATCCCCCCTCCCCCCCAAAAAAAACAAACCTGACTCTTCTGCACTGGGTAGAGCTTCAAAGCCCACCCCTACAGTGACACACTTCCTCCAACAAGGCCACACCTCCAACAGTACCACTCCCTATGGGCAAGCATATTCAAACCGCCGCAATATGTGGTGTGTGTGTGTGTGTGTGTGCTCAAGAGCCCTTATTTGTACAACGTCACAGTAACTAGATACTAGCACTTTGTCACTTGTACAAATACTTACTACTTGCTTGTCCTTTTCTCCATTTATGGCCTTCTTTGGGGTGGGAAGGAGTTGGCGTGTGTGCGTGTGTGCGTGTGTGCGTGTGTGTGTGTGTGTGTGTGTGTGTGTGTGTATACACTTGTGACTGGGTATCCTTCTCTATTGTTCTCTGGCTTATTCCCTCGAGACAGGCTTTTTCTGAACCTCAAACCGTGTTGGCAGTCAACGAGCTTGATTCTTTGATGGCCACCTGCCTCCCCCCAGGCAAACATGGCCACATCCAGATTTTTACCAAGTGCTGGGGATTTGAACCCAGGTCCTCATACTTGTACAGACAATACTCTTACCTACTGAGTCATCTCCATAATCACCTCAATTTTCTTTTCTTTTAAAAATATTTTTATTAGCCGGTTAGTGGTGCGCACGCTTTTAATTCCAGCACTCGGGAGGCAGAGGCAGGCGGATTTCTGAGTTCGAGGCCAGCCTGGTCTACAGAGTGAGTTCCAGGACAGCCAGGGCTACACAGAGAAACCCTGTCTCAAAAAACCAAAAAAAATAAAATAAAATAAAAAAATAAATAACATTAAAAAAAAATATTTTTATAGGATGTTTTGTCTAAATATATGTCTGTGTTCCCACAGAGGCCAGCAGAGGACATTATATCCTCAGGAATCGGCATTGTGGAGAGTTATGAGCCACCATGTGGGTGCTAGGAATCAAACCAAGGTCCTTTGGAAGAGCTCTTAACTACTGAGGCATCTCTGTAGTCCCCCACTTAACTTTGACCAGCAGTTCTACAAACCAAACCAAGGCCTCACCTCTACTAGGCAAGCACTCCAGCCCTTAGCGGCATCTCCAACCCACTTATGACCTTTCGTGCTGCACAAGTATTTTCATTTTATATATTTTTGTTTGGCTTAGTAGATGTGTTATCATACCTGATCATGTTCTCTTTCTGCCCCACTTCTATTTTTTATGTATGTAATATGCTATGTCTGTGTGTCTATGACTTTTCCTGTGTGTGAGTGTGCATGCATGTGTGTGCCAGTACATGTGGAGGTCCAAGGCTGACATTGGGAACTACCCTCCATTGCTTTCCCACTTTATTCAGGGTCTCTCAATCAAACCCAGAGCTCACTGATATGACTAATCTTGCTAAGTAGCTTACTCTGGAAAGCTCCCATTTCCACTTTCCAAGGCTGAAATTATAGGCAGGCCATCATGCTTACCTGGCATCTATTAGTTTCTGGGGATCCAAACTCTAGTTCTCATGCTTGCAAAGCAAGTGCTTAACCTGAGCCACCATACGACCCTGTTTTAATTTTTTTAGACATGTCTTGTTATGTATTCCTTGCTAGCCTGGAACTCTGTGTAGCCCACACTGGCCTTGAATACTTGGTCCTCCTGCCTCTACCTCTTGAGTCCTGGGATGACTGACTTGGGACACCATGTCACACTTACATACACAAGCAAACTTAGCTTTATGTTTGTCCTGGTTTCTGAGTGGATTACTTTTATTTTTATTCATTTAATTTACTTATTTGAAACAGAGTCTCATAATCTTTGGCTCCAGACATTCCCTGAGGAGATCTCAGCTTTCCGAGCGGTGTGGCTCGGTAAATCGCAGCTTGCAGTGGGCTTTGTGATGAGAAGAAAACTGATAGTTAGAAAACTTGCGTGGAGACTGCTTTTGTCTGGGACGAGCTTGTAATTTTTGCGGAAGGTTGCAGGATTATTTCCATTAGCCAGCTATTTTAGGAATACTTTTTTTCTTATAAACTAAACAGCCCCTGTGTGTGTGTGTGTGTGTGTGTGTGTGTGTGTGTGTGTGTGACTGACTTAGCAGGGCATCTCTGTACCTCTGTGTGTGTGTGTGTGTGTGTGTGTGTGTGTGTGTGACTTAGCAGGGCATCTCTGTACCTGTGTGTATGTGTGTGTGTGAGTGACTTAGCAGGGCATCTCTGTACCTGTGTGTATGTGTATGTGTGTGTGTGTGTGACTTAGCAGGGCATCTCTGTACCTGTGTGTGTGTGTGTGTGTGTGTGTGTGTGTGAGTGACTTAGCAGGGCGTCTCTGTACCTCTGTACCTGTGTGTGTGTGTGTGTGTGTGTGTGTGACTTAGCAGGGCGTCTCTGTACCTGTGTGTCCCCTCTCCCTCTGTGTGTTATATCCCCTCTCTGTATTTCAATCCTATTGTATAATTAGTTTTGTTATACCTTAGGGAACATTGTAGATTATGGAGATAAATCCCTTGTAAGACACTCCCTGTCCCAAGCTGCCCCCAATGTCACTCATGCCTCTATGTCTTGGCAAGCATTACCCCACACTGGGACTGTCTCTGAGTCATTTTGTCCTTGTGCCTTCCCACAAATGTCTTTGAATGGAGAAATTCAGAACAGGGCATGGGAACCAGCCAGAGGTTGCAGATCCCTTCTCCTCCCTCCTCTTGGCAGGAAGGGGCTGGAGTGGAGCCTAGCCCCCAGTCCCAGAGAAGCCCTGGCCCACACAGAACAACCAAGAGAAAAGCCAGCTCCCCCGAGGAATAACACAAGGGCCTAAGGAACCTCCTCTCTGTCACACTCAATGAAAACCACAAGTAGAAAGCATGCTAGCAAGAAAGCAAGCAAACAAACAAACAAAAAATCTCATATAACCATTGTCTTCATTAGAGTTTTATTACTGTGAAGAGACATCATGACCACAGAAACTCTTATAAAGGAAAACATTTAGCTGAGGCACTGCCTGGCTTATTTTTTAATTTAGTGTGTATGAATGTTTGCCTGAATGTGTGTATATATACAACCACATGCATGCCTAGTGCCTTTGGAGCCTAGAGGAAGGCACTAGGTCTCCTGAAACTAGAAAATTGTGAACCCCCAGGACAGTGCTGCTAACTGAACCTGGGTCCTCTGAAAGAGCAGCAAGTGCTCTTAACCACAGAGCCATCTCCTCCCCCCACCCCCCATATATAGGTTATTTGTTTTGTTTTTGGACAGTATCTTACTGTGTGCTACCCTGGCTGCCATGGGACTCATTATGTAGACCACCAGTCTGGCCTTGGGCTCACTGAGATTCACATGCTTCTTCCTTTAAAGTGTTGAGATTAGAGGCATGCACCACCACGGCCAGCCCCTCCCTCTCTCTGTTTTCCACAAGTGAGTTATAGGATCCGGAAGTGTCTTGGATGGGATTATAATCTGAAAAAGTTAATCCGTTAGGATTGCACAGAGGTTTTAAGATATCTCTTCTGCTGTCAAAGGGGTTTCTTGTCAGATTCCTAGAAAACTGGGGGCCAGTGAGTTGGATGGCTCAGCCAGTGAAGATGCCTACTGACCTGAACCCCAGAGATGGGATTCATGGCAGAAGGAGAGATCCAACTCCTGCAAGTTGTTCTTTGACTTCTGCATTTGCACTGTGGCTTGAATGCATGTGCACAAGTACAGACACAGGCACTCACACATGCACATACATGCAAGAAGGTAAATGAATAAAAATGCAATTAATAGAATATTCACAGAAAATTACAGGTTCACAGCTGGGAAAGGAGAAGAAGCAAATGCAGTTGGGCTGGAAGTCTTGATTTTCAGCTGGTGAGAAACTTGAACCAGAGTCCTTGGTGAATGGCTCTTTTTCCTTCCCATTACCCACAATCCCCCCTGGCTGCCTATCCTGCCTTATCTTTTCTGTCCCATGGTGGTCTTAGAGATTAGCTGTGGCAGCATGCTCCTCCTCAACAGTACCGTTAGGCCATGAGTTGGTCTCACATGTAACTTATTTTTTGTTTCAGATGGGATGGATGACCTAGGCCAAAGCCAGCTTCCCTGAGCCTGAGTCACAGAACTGCAAAGACCGGCTGTAGGGCACTTCTGTGACAAATTAGTTCCAGTTCTTATGGTCAGATTTCTGGACTTCTTGAAAGTTCCAGGGGTGCACCCCACTGACCCATCAAATCCTTCCCTTGTGGAATTTTCCACTAGTGGTGAGGATGGATGCACCAAGGAACATCTCTCTGTTGATATAAGGTCATTCTCTGAATGACCACTGGCAATATTCTTTTAGCTCTCCTCTCCAGGCACATGGACTGCAGGAAGAGTGGCGGCTGGCAATTACATCTAGGAACTTAGTGTAGACTTCCTAGGCTGGCCTGGAGGTGGTGCTGTTCAAATTCGGTCAGTTTAGGACTACCAAATTAAGACGCTATCAGTGAGCAGCTATTGGTGCTAAGATTCAATCTTATATCTAGTAACAAACCTCTATGCTACTTGAGCATCTTTTTTGGTTAAGTCTCTTTTTTTAAGATTTATTTTTATTATTTTATGTGTATGAATATTTTGCTTGCATATATGTGAGTGCACTGTGTGTTTGCCTGAGACTGGCTGAGGCCAAAATGTCCTTGGATGCCCTGAGACTAGAGTTACAGACAAGTACTCTTCTTCTTCTTCTTCTTCTTCTTTTTTTTTTTTTGGTTTTTTGAGACAGGGTTTCTCTGTGTAGCCCTGGCTGTCCTAGAACTCACTCTGTAGACCAGGCTGGCCTCGAACTCAGCAATCTGCTTGCCTCTGCCTCCCAAGTGCTGGGATTAAAGGCGTGCGCCACCACTGCTGGGCAGACAAGTACTCTTAACTGTGGAGTCACCAGCTCTTCTTTTGGGTTTTAATAAATGAGGTTAATTAGTGGAAAAAAAAAAAGGTGCATTCAAACCGTTAGCATTTCTTCTAGGTTCCATCCCACAGTTACCTGGCAACAGATAAGGTGTGCCTGACTCACTGTAAAAGGGGCGCTTACCCCTCCTTCTTACTCTTGTCCTTCTCTGTCCCTTCTCTCCCCATTCCCCTCCCCCTTTCCCCCTCTCTCCACGTGTTCACTGTTCACAGCTGGCCTCTGTTCTCTCTCTCTTTCTCTCTCTCTCTTTCGGGGGGCCCACAGAGGCACCCCCCCCCCCACCATACCTCACCTCTACCAAACGTATCCCTGGCCTTTCTTTTTTAAAAAACACAGAACAGATGATCTTCGGGGTGGTGTAGAAGTCTAATTCAGAGTCTATAAAAAGACAGGATGAGGGAAATTGACTGGATAAAAATTCAGATTTGGGGCTGGAGAGGCTGCTCAGTGATTAAGAGCACACACTTGCTCCTGCAGAGGACCGAAGTTTGACTCCTAGAACTCAAGTTGGGCAGTTCATAACCTTCTCTAATTCCACTTCCAGAGGACCCAATGCCTCTGGCCTCTGTGGACACCCAAACTTATATGCATGGACCTACACAGAAACACATAATTAAAAATAAAATAAACCTTTTGAAAAAGCCAGATATAGGGGGGCTGGAGAGATGGCTCAGCGGTTAAGAACACTGGCTGCTCTTCCAGAGGTCCTGAGTTCAATTCCCAGCAATTACATGGTGGCTCACAACCATCTGTAATGGGATCTGATGCCCTTTTCTGGAGTGTCTGAAGACAGCTACAGTGTCCTCATATACATAAAATAAATAAATAAGTTTTTTAAAAAAGAGAGAGAAAGAAAGAAAAGGCCAGCTATGGGGCTGAAGAGATGGCTCAGTGATTAAGAGCACTGGCTGTTCTTTCAGAGTACCTGAGTTCAATCTCCGACACCCAGATGGCAGTTCACAACTTCTGTAACTCCAGTTTCAGGAGATGTGACAGCCTTAAACCAGTGCACATAAAATAAAATTAAATAAATTACTTTTTAAAAAGCCAAATATCATTTTAAGTCAGAAAAATGAATTTATTTTACTGTGTGTATGGTTGTGTGTGTGTGTATATGTGCATGTGTGCACAAGTATTCTATGATTCTGTCTAACAAGAACAGAAGAGGGTGTCAGATCCCCTCAAGCCCGAGTTATAGAGAGTTGTAAGGCACTCGTGGGTGCTGGATCTGAACTTGGATCCTGTGGATGAGCAGGAAGTGCTGTTTACCAGTGAACCATCTCTCCAACATTCAAATTCCTTCACTTGACAGACTACCAGAAAGTGAACAGCAAAGTGAGAAAACAATAGTTACTGGGTCAGCAAGATGGCTCAGTGGGTAAAGGCACATTTTATCATAGACCACGAAGGATTGTTTATCACTTCTTCCTTAGATTTCCTACGTGGGTGTCCAGGTAGTTAGTCTCCTGCTTTTATTTAGTATGGAGGCAGCCATTTCTTTTGTAGCAGTAACCTTGGCAACCAAAGTTCTGTTGTGCCGGCCAGGGGATCATCAAAACACCAAGGTAGGAACCACATTCCTAACTCCCACCATCTACCCAATGAAGACAAGAATAAGCTAGCCTATGATAGCTTAAATACTACAGCGGAAACTTTGTGCAGCTGTGTGAGGCGGAGGGGTGACCCAGGCAGGCGATGCTAGTGTTACAGAAAGGGCTGCACTGACCTTTGATCTCTACACCAGCAAGAGTCTTGTCCTTTGTTGTCCTGAAAGAGAAAGTTTCAGATGAGACTGGGGTAAAGCAGTCCAGAGTTTTATTTACTTACTTAAGTATTTATTTATTTTTGGTTTTTTGAGATGTGTTTTCTCTGTGCAGCCCTGGCTGTCCTGGAACTCACCCTGTGGAACTGGCTGTCCTCCAACCCAGAGATTGCCTGTATATATGTATGTGTACCACATGTAGGTCTGGTGTCTGGGGTGGTCAGAAGATGGGTTTTGGATCCTGTGGAACCAGTCCTACAAACTTGTGAGCTGCAATATGGGTGATGAGGTCCTCTTCAAGAGCAACAAGTGCTCTTAACCACTGAACCATCTCTCCACCCCAAAGTCAAGGGTTTAAACTAGAGCGAGTAAGCGAGTAAAAGTGTGCTCTTTGGGAAGAGAGCAATTGGAGCAGAGTAGGAATGGTTGTATCTGTATCGGGGCAGAAGTGGGTTGAGATTTATCCTTTATCCTTATCTGTTATCTGCTCCCTGAGCCTCCTTTAAGGTGGGCGCTAAAAGAAAGTGGCATGCTTTTCTTGGAAGCTCATTTCACCCAGTCTTGGGGCTTAAGTATCCTCAAAATCGAAAAATTCACTTGGTGAAAGTGTAGCAGCACTCTATGCATACTCTCTTATCCAGAGAGACCCTGAAGCCAGTTGAAGCTGAGCCAACTGGTAGACCACTACCATCTATTGTTCTTTATCCTGTTTGGGGGATCCTGAGCTGACCCATCTGGAGAGATCACTATTGTTCTTTGTGTCTTGTTTTAGGGGGCCTGGATATTAGTCATTCCCTCCTAGAGCTAACCTCCTGCCTATCAGTAAGGCAGGCTCCAAGGAGCAGGCTATAGAAGAATAGGATTTAAAAGGCAGAGAAAGCGGGGCGGGGCTTTCGTGAAGACGCAAGAATACCACGTGTGAAAACAAAGGGGTGTGCAACATCCGAGTGCATGTGCATAGCTGCAAATTTCGGGGAGAGGTGCGAGCTTGAGCCACGAGGGACTTTGCTTGCGCAGATTTCTTCTCTGCTTAGAGTCAGCTTTTGGCTCTCAAGGGCCCAACAATATCATTTGCCACTCAATTCTCAGCTGAAAAAGACTGACAAATTCACCCAGCTTACATTTTTTTATAGATAAATACACGCAAGCTTTTGAGAATTGAAACTATCTACCTCAGGTAAAAGCTTTGGGCAGTATTAGAAGACAGACGGCTAGTCCTGGGACTTCCTCTGCCTCTGATACTGAGGCATTGCCTACTGCTATGCAAACCCTCTGTTCGCCCAGGTACAGAATTCCGCTCGTCTCAGGTAAACTACATTTCCCACAACGCATCGGGCAGAACTTCCCTCCCAATGCCCAGCTTGACGCAGTTTTCACCAATAGTGGAGCAGAATTTCAGGAACTGTTGTGGACATCCAATGAAAGTGGTGATGGGCGGGCCTCTCCCGTCCATTGTTCTCTGTGCCCCTTGGGCTTGAGCTGAGGTGAATCCAGAGGGGCCTGGCCGGGCCTGGCCAGACCGGGCCAGACCGAGGGTTGCTTTTGCGCTCAGAGAAATAACGGGAACAGGACCTGGTCCCTGGAGAGGCGAGCGGGAGAGGCAGGTCTGGAGGCGCGCGCCCCAGGGGAACAGCCAGAGAGACAAGCGAGTAACGGGCTGGAGCCAGCTGAGGGCAGCTTGGGGGAGGGGCGTCGGTGTCCGCGCCGGCAGGCTGGACGCTCAGCTCTGTGTCCTGTTTCCTCGGGGCCCACGGGGTTCTGCTCACGCCAGAGCTCCGCGTACACGCAGCCTAGGAGCTCAGGCTTTCCACTGGGAAAGGATGCTCAACGACATCCCGCCGAGCCTTCTCCTTGATCAGATGGGGAAACTGAGGTTCTGAGGGGGCGTGTCGTAGCCAGGTTTAGCGAATGAGCTCTCTAGGTTTAGTGTTCCCGGGCTGTCCAAGAAGAATTACGATGTATTTGTGTTTCACGTAGTCATTTGGACAAATTGACGTTGGGAGCTTACGTTTTCTTTCTGTTGTTGCTGTTCTGTTTTTACTTTTGCTATTTTCATGGGGGAGGGCATGCTATCTGATTCTATGGTGTAATGATTTTTAAAAATAAATATTCATTGCTATCATAATACTTAAATAGTTCTTAATAACACTGCTTTGAATATTTTGTAGAGCTACTGCTCAGGTCTAGGTCCCTCCCCCCTTCCCCAGCAATGATCTCCATGTATGTTCATTTAAAAAGGAATTGGGCATGGCTGTAATCTCAGTACTCAGGAAGCAGGACAGGCAGATCAGGAATTCGAGGCCAGCTTGGGCTACATAGTGATATCTTGCTTCAGAAACAAAAATAAACAGAACGTCTGTACTGAACATGTAGGAAGGTTCTCCTGTTATTATTCCCTGACAGTTCACAGTATACCAACTGTTTGCATATTATTTACACTTAGGTATATATTGTCTAGAGATGATTGAAGGTATTTAGTACATCTTTTTTTTTTTTGGTTTTTCGAGACAGGGTTTCTCTGTATAGCCCTGGCTGTCCTGGAACTCACTCTGTAGACCAGGCTGGCCTCGAACTCAGAAATCCTCCTGCCTCTGCCTCCCAAGTGCTGCAATTAAAGGCGTGCGCCACCACTGCCCTGCCCGGCCCCTAGTACACCATTTTATTTAGGGGAGTTGAGCATTCACAGATTCTGGAATCTGGGAGATTCTCTGAGGATAGCCCCCTTTGACATATAGCACTAATGCCTTCTAGTGAAGCCAGGAGCACCTCGACATATGATCCATTACTAATCATTAAGATGCTCCATATGATAAGAATGAGTGTTATCTATTTATTAAGTGGTCACTGAGGTTGAATGACTAACCTCTTTGTTAGGTCAAAGTCCCTTGCTCTGTAGGAAGTCTGAACTGACTTAGGGCAGGATACCTCAGTTCTGTTTCCCTCAGCCCAGATCACTGCATTCCCTCTACTCTAACTTTGGTCTTCTGAAAAGAGCAATGCTGCATTGTGTGTGTGTGCTCGAGCGTGTGTATTTTGGTTATTATTCTGGGAGTTGCTACACCCCCTTGTGTTTAAATATCTAACAGGGGTTTCTACCCCACTTCAGACCATACTGTTTCCAGATAAGACACAGAAACCTTTAGATTTATAATAAGCTTAAAAGCACTAGAGCTGGGCAGATGTCAACCCTCTATGTTGTTTTGTCTACTTCTCTGTGGTGATCCCCAATTACCACATGCCATGTGCTGCCTGGGCCAGCCCTCTTAGCCATGGGCTCATGACTCACCTACCCCATGGCCACTTCCTTCCTTCTTTTCCTCTCTTCATGGTCTCTACCTAGATCCTGAGCTTGGGAACCTTTGCTCCACTCCCTCTCTTCTGCCCAGCCATCTCTATTGGCTGGGATAAGTTGGGGGGCAAGGTTTACAGAGCATCATTTGGTGTATATGAGATCTTCTAGTTGTGGGCAACCAGATCTTGGGGGCCGGTATTTAGCATTTGAATACATAGTAGCATCAGACCAACCCCCTATGCCTGTGTGTGTGTGTGTGTGTGTATGTATGTGTGTGTGTATATGTATGTATGTATGTGTGTGTATATGTATGTATGTGTGTGTGTATATATGTGTGTATATATATGTATGTGTGTATATATGTGTGTGTATACATGTATGTGTATGTGTGTGTATATATGTATCTGTATGCGTGTGTGTATATGTGTGTGTGTACATGTATGTATGTGTATGTGTGTGTATGCATGTGTGTGTGTGTGTATGTGTGTATTTCTTTTGCCACAGAGAGTCACTGTTTTTAGGAGTTAAGGCAAGAAGCCTCTGTTGCTTTTGAATGTATGGAGGCTGCTCTGAGTAGTGATTCTGGTTCTCTGCCTTGTTTCTCAGCAGTGCTTCTTGCTGAGATTGGAGGAAAGACAGTCTTTTCAGAGAGCCTAGCTGGAGACAGGTGAGGCTTGAAGCCTGCGCCATCATCCAGGAAGTTGGACAATGGCAGCCGAAGTGCCAGCAGTGACCACTCCCCTCAGCCCTTTGGTTCCAATACCTCAAGAAGAAGATGAGCAGGCAGAGGTTACCACTATGATCCTGGAGGATGATTCGTGGGTGCAGGAAGCAGTGCTGCAGGAGGATGGCCCTGAGTCAGAGCACTTTCCACACAGTGCTGGAAAAGGCAGCCCCCAGGAGGAAGATGCAGCCGACGGACCTCAGGGTGCGCTTGTCCGATTTCGGGAGCTCTGTCGGCGCTGGCTGAAGCCAGAGGTGCACACTAAGGAGCAGATGCTAACTGTGCTGCCCAGAGAAATTCAGGCTTGGCTGCAAGAACATCGGCCTGAGAGCGGCGAGGAGGCAGTGGCCCTGGTGGAAGGCTTGACCCAGACTTTCCGGCACAGTGGTAAGATGCAGAACCACGGAGGGAGAGGGCGGGTGCCTTCTGAGGTGGAGTAGTGTCTGGTTTGTTGTTTTGTGTGTGTGCAGGAGTGAGTGCTCTTCGAACAGACTAGGAGATGGTGCTTGTCTCTCCCTGCTGTCTCTGCACCACTCAGCAGGATCCTGGCCCTTTAAATGACCCAGAATTTCAGTCTGAGGGACTTGGAGGGCTGTTCTTGGAGCTCCATTTGTGTACTAAAAACAGCTTTCACTTGTTTATTCCAGGGGTTAGAAAGTTTACTGAGATCGTGGGATAAAGTCCAATGGTAAATAAAATACTGGCCTAGCATGCCATGCACAAGAGGTTATCTGGAAGCTATTTTCGTGTTTGTAATTTTTAATTTTTCTTGCTATAGAGAAAAAATATTTCTTCTTCTTCCTCCTCTTCTTCCTTCTCCTCCTCCTCTTCCCCCTCTTCTTCCTCTTCTTCCTCATATCCTTTTTTCTTCCTTTTTTTTTTTTTTTTTTTTGGTTTTTTGAGACAGGGTCTCTGTATAGCCCTGGCTATCCTGGAACTCACTCTGTAGACCAGGCTGGCCTCGAACTCGGAAATCCACCTGCCTCTGCCTCCCAAGTGCTGGGATTAAAGGTGTGCACCACCACTGCCCGGCTCTTCCTTCTTTCTTCTGCTTCTTGATAGGGTCTCATTATGTAACCCTGGCTGGCCTAAACTCACTGTGTAGACCAGCCTGACTTCAAACCCACAGAGATCTGCCTGCCTCTGCTTCAAGCATAAGACATTCTTCTCTTAAGAGGAACAGAACATTTCTGTTGGTTTGCAGGTATAAGCACTAAAGGGACCTCTCTAACCCACCCCTTGGTCCCTTCAGTTGGTTGTAATCATTCAAATAGTTCCAGCAATTAGAATAAAAGCATGCAATTTTTTTTCAAAGTGATCATTTTATGAAGCCATGATAAACAAATAAACTGTCTGGGCTTTCTGTGGTATGATGTCATCTTAGATCCTTTAAAGAGTAATTGGCCAGGCTTGGAAGGGCACAGCTAATATCCTAGTACTTAGAATTGAGGCAGGAGGATTGCAAACTAGGTCTCTGTATATAGAATAGATTCCATCTGGAGAAAGAAAAAAAAAGGGTAATTTCTGACAGGCTCTTTACAAGGGTTACTATATTTACCCGCATTGTCCGAGAGGAGCTCCAGATCCTTGTCTAGTTAGCTATTCTGTTTGCATTTGATTATCAAGTATTTACTTCAGTTCTGCCTTTCCCCTAAGATAATGTCAGGACCCATAGGATCTGGCTGCTTTGTGCTGATGAAGTACTTGAGGAATTCAGGAGGGAACGTAGAGAGGACAGGCCAGATGAGAGAAGGCTCCGTGGAAGACATGAGTAGGAGGTTGCAGAATGGAGTAGAAATTGGAAAGTCACAGGGCAAGGAGGAAGCTATGACTGCTGAGAGGAGCTGTAGCCAGGGCTCTGATGTGGGGGAGCTGAGGAAGTAGGTTCTTCAGATTCAGAGACAGTGAGGCAGGCATGCTGATTGATTAGAAAGTGTGTTTCCAGGAAGTGGTGGGAGCTTGGGGGACGGGAGGATGGAGATTTGAATGAAATGCCATTGACCTCAGCAGGTTTTTTGATCTAGGGCCTGTGGAGCACGAGAGGAAGCTGAGCTTGGCAACAGGATGTAGGTTTGATTAGGTGGGAGAGAGGCAGAGGTTGGAGAGCAGACAGGAAGCAGCCTGGCCATGGGATGTGCAGTGATGAGAGTCTGGGGGAGGGTGAGGTTGGATGGAACATGTGAGAAAGATCTAGCAGTGTGAACAGCATCTCTGGAGTGCTTTCTCCAGCCCTCAGTCTGCCAGAAGATGAGTAGATTAGTGTCCTTAGAGGAGGAGTGACCCACTCGAAGATCACGCAGCCGGTACGAGGCAAAACCAAGACGACTCACATTCTTAAGCATGTCATGAAACAAGTGGTCCTGATGATTCCTAGTGAGGTGCTGGAAGGAGGAGATCCCAACAGGGATTAGGGCAGAGTGACTCTGTTCCATCCAGTCTAGAGAACTTAGCCGCCTGGAAAGGGAGAGCATGAGGAGAGGGTAGTTTAGGGCAGAGGGTGTGACAGCAGCCAAGGACTGACAGATATGGAGAAGTCTGTCCTCAGAAGAAAGGGCCGGGCTTAGAGGACTGACTGAAACTAGCTCCTCACTGGCACCTTATACAGTACTCACACCAAGAATCTTGTGAGGTGAATGGGGTTGTCACTTGACGATAGGAAGCTCAGCAGCTTCACACAGATGTCATTTGTCAAGTCTGTTTGCTTCAGCATGAGGTTATAGGCCCTAAGTCTTATTTGAAGTGAAGTATATCTTTGACTTTGACAGATAACTTCCTTAGAGGTGTGCTTGAGATCAAACTAGGAACTGGATCATGTGAGGCAAGTACTTTATCACTGAGTTACACGACAGCCCAGTAACTTAATTAATTAATCTTTGAAATGGGATCTTGTGTATTCCAAGCTGGTCTAAAGTTGGTATGGGGTGAAGGATGAACTTGAACTTAAAAATAATTTTTTTTACTTAATTTTGTGTGTGTAGGTGTTTTGCCTGTGTGCATGTATGTGCACCCTGTATGTGCCTGGTACCCTCAGAGGTCAGAAGAGGGCATCACATCTCCTGGAGCTGTATTTACGGACCACACTCTGAGCTAACAAGTAGGTGCTGGGAATCGAACCTTGGTCCTCTGGAAGAGCAGCCAATGCACCTAGCTGCCAAGCCATTTATAGTTAGTCATTGAACTTTTGATGGGCCTACTTCACCGGATGGGATTATAGATGTGTGCTGATGGTCCTAGTTTTGTGGTACTGAGGCATCAAACCCAGAGCTTCTTGCCTCCATGGCAAGCAATTTACCAACCTAACTACATCTTTAGTCAGTTTGTTTTGAGGCAAGGTCTCACACTGTAGCCTAAATTGACCTCGGTCTTATGGTAATCCTCCTGTCTCAGCCTCCTGAATTCAGGGACTACAGGATATGCTACCACATTCTGCTTAATATTATACTTTGTACAAAGAAGAAAGAAAAGAAACTCTCTTACCCCGTTTCAGATTTCCCTTGCCTACTGATGGCTGTGGCGAGTTTCTAATGAACTGCAGGATTTCCAAGTTGTCTCAGAAGCTTGGGCTGAGGTCTGTTTGGTGATTGTTTGCTTGGGGTAGTCATGGATCAATGCCATGTCTCAGCAGGTGTCTGAGGTGACCACAGCTTTCACCACAGCTTTGCAGTGCCTTACTTTCTCAGTGGTCATCTGAGGTGGGGGATTCTCCCTAGAGGAATTAGGTGGCTACTCCCTTATTCTGCCTCTAAGATTCTCTCTGATGGTCTCCATTTGAGAACACATTTTGCCCTTCTCACAGGAATCTCTACATTTTCCTTCATTCCTTCTCAGACATTGACTACCTGACACCAGCCAGCCTCTATTCGGTGTGTTAAAGTGTTTACCCAGGAAAGGGTATTTCAAGGCCTGGTTAGTCATTGTGTAATATCTGACTGATAGGCACCTCTGGGCGTATGCACTTAAAGTGTCCTCTGACTCCAATTAAAACCATGCCTCTAGTATAGTTTACATGTAAAGTTCATGAGTCCTGTGGGTGTTTTAATTCCATTCCAAGGCCTAAATCAGGCTTTGGGATTTCCTGACTGAATTTTTGCATCAGTCTCTAAACTAACCCTCTGGGCTCGATGCAGCTCATCAGATTCCTCCATAGCTCCCAGAGCAGTCCACCCGCAGTGCCACAGGCTCCTCCCCTCCTTCTCCCTTGGGACATTTGCAATCTCTTTCTCTTTGTGTTTTTGTTATTTGCTGCCTTTTTGTTTTGAGACAAGGCTTCACTATATATTGTATCTAGCCTAGGCTGGTCTTGAACTCATTATGAAGTCCAGGCTGACCTTGAACTCATCATCTTCCTGCCTTAGTCTTTTGACTTTTTAATCAATCTTGTTTTCCTGTTTATATAAATACTCTTACTGTTTTTTAGGAACTTAACAAAAGTCCTAAAGGCCAGGAACCTTCTCCACTGTCCTGGTCCTCTTTCTCCGTTCCTTCTCACAGTGAGAACTCAGTGAGTCTTGTTGGGGTAATACAGGACACTTTTGCACCTGCACGTTGAGAGACCTCTACTTGCTTATCCTGTCAAGGAGATGGACAGACAGATAAGTAGCTCCTTCCAGACTCTTAATTCCAGAAACAATGAACCTTATTTCTGCATCTCCAGTCCACTCCCCCAGACAGAGTCTCATAGCCCAGGATGGTCTCATGTACTCTTGAGTTGCTGAGGATGGCCTTGAACTTCTGATCTTCTTTCCTTTGCCTCCCTAGAGCTGGGATCATAGATGAGTGCTACCATGCCCTGATTATACAATGCTGGGGACCATCCCTGGGCTTGTTCCATACTAGGCAAGTACTCAAGCTGTATCTTCAGCTTCCATATCTGCCTTTAAAAACAATGAAAGATTTGCTTTTCTTTTTAATCATGTGTGTATGTGCTTCTGTGTGCCCCCACACATGAAAACTTAGGTTCCTGCAGAGACCAGAAGAGGAACTCAGATCTTCTAGAGCTGGAGTTTTAGGCAGTTGTGGGTACTGGGAGCTGAAGTTCTCTGGAAGAGCAGTGTACACTTTTAACTGTTAAGGCTCATGTCTGCCTTTTCATAAGAATGCCAAGCTAAGATTTTATTTTATTTGTTTATTTATTTTTGGTTTTTGGAGACAAGGTTTCTCTATGTATCCCAAGCTATCCTAGAACTCAGAGATTCAACTGCCTCTGCCTTCAGAGTGCTGGGATTAAAGGTGTGTGCCATCACTACCTAGTTAAGCTTTGATTTTAAAGAAGTGTTTTCATTTTCAATTATATATGCACATGTGTGTTTGTGTAGGGACGTGTATATATGAGTGCAGATGCTCATAGAGGCCAGAAGAGGGCGTGGGCTGCTCTGGAGTAGTTACAGGTTGTTGTGAGCCTTAGGGCACCAGTGCTGGGAACAGGTATGAGCCTTAGCCACTAAGCCATCTTTCCAACCCCTAAGTTTTGATTTTGTAAAACAAAATGGCAAAGCATAGCCAGGGATACTTCTGAATCTTCAAAGGAAGATTGGTTGGACATCATCTTGGATCTAGGGAAATACTCAGACCAGTGGGCAAGCCTGGCAGCTTAGCTCCATCAAATATAATAGTCTTAGCCTGCAGCATTTGCATTCTCAGAAGCTCCCTCATTCACACCCAGTGAGTGTATGATACATATCTATCAGTAAAGATACTTTAAACAGCACAGTTCTGAGTGTGGAAGTGTTTCCCACCTTTCAAATTACAGAGACTCCGGAAATGGTCCCTTCATGTGGGGTAGCCCTTTCTCCTAGTGACCTAGGCTGGCCACAGGTGTGAGACAACCTTCACTTGAATAGACAAGGTTGGAGTTGGAAATCTGGGTTGCAGAGAATTCCCTTTGGTTGGGGAGGACAGGGAAACCTCTCAAGCTGATGAGCTGGGTCTGATCGATGGAGTATGAGACTGGAGGCTGAATGGTCAAGCCTCAGCATAAAGGGCGGAGGAGCCTGCTCAGCAGCTAAGAATACTTACTGTCCATGCAGAGGACCCAGGTTTGGTTTCTAGCACCCAGATAACAGCTTATAGTCATCTGTGGCTCCAGTTCCAGGGGGGCTGATGCCCTCTTTTAACCTTCTGGGAAACGGCATGCATGTGGTACACACGCAGGCAAATGCTCATAAAATAAAATCTCAGGATGACATCACTGCCCCTGAGGGAGATAACCTCTCAAGTAATTTATGGTTTTTTGTTTTTTTTTTATCAGATTGACCACAGTGTCCTTGTTTGATGGCTGTGTTTTCAGTCCACTAAAGATCTGTTAAAAGACCGTTTATAAAACCAAAAAAAAAAAAAAAACCATCAAAAAAAACCAGGCAGTGATGGCTCATGCCTTTAATCCCAGCACTCAGGAGGCAGAGGCAGGTGGATTTCTGAGTTCGAGGTCAGCCTGGCCTACAGAGTGAGTTCCAGGACAGCCAGGGCTACACAGAGAAACCCTGTCTCGAAAAACCAAAAAAAAAAAAAAAAGTTCCAGTAATTCTTGGTATAAAGTGGGGACGGTTTGCCTCTGAACTGTTGTAATTGCTCTTCTAGAGTTCATCCATCTTTCTGTGAGATGATGAGACAGAGAAAGACCTTTAGGGAAGGGAACCGTGAACTCACACCCCAGGCAACTCCAGGCCAGTGGAATTGCCTCCTCAGGGTGAAATCGAACCCTCTTTCTTGCTGTCTCTTTCTTTTTTTGATAAAGGGTTTCTTTGTGTAACAGCCCTGGCTGTCCTAGAACTTGCTTTGTAGACCAAGCTGGCCTGGAACTCACAGAGCTGCCGCTGCCGCTGCGATTAAAGGCATATATCACCAGGCTCTGCTTGATAACCCTCCCTTGATAGATACATTGGCCTCATGGAATTCCATTATCCCAGTTCATGGAACTGGTAGATAGATATCAAAGGGAAGGAAAGGGGAATTATTAGTCTTAAACTTGATAAATTCCTGATAATGGTCACACCTGGTAGCACAACCTATAATCTCCAGGCTGCTGAGGCTGAGGCAGGAGGATCATGAACTCAGGGTCAGAGTGGGCTACATAGTGAGTTCTAGGCAAGGTCTTCAACCATTAATACAGTGTTTGTCTCTGGACCAGCAGCATCAGAACTGTTAAAAATGTAAACCCCACTCTAGAGCCAATGAGTGAGAAACTTTAAGGGTGAGATCAGACCTTTGGGGTCTCACATACCCTGCAGGTGATCTTAGCTTAAGCTCTAGTCTGCTAACCACTGTGCCAGGTCTCTGGTTTTTAAACTCGGCAGATATTGAAATTACCTGGGAACCTAGAGTCCATGCCAAGGGTGCTAGAGACTGAACCCAGTGACTTCCATATGCTGAGCATGTGCTCTACTGAATGACACCCTAGTCCCCATGCAAAGGTTTTTGGAGGCTCCATAGGTGGTTCTGTAATGGAGCTATCTGGCAACGGAGCTTTTTTTACTCCAAGGATGGTTCTTGGAACAATGGCATTAATATCAGCAGGAACCTTAGGAGAGATGCACACTATCAATCTTACTCCAGCCCCACTGAAACAAAATACACATTTAATTAGACCTCTGGGTGGCTCTTATGACCTTGAAGAATGAGAAGCCTGTTCTGTATTAGAAAGGAACAGGGGTTATTCCATTCATCCCGTTCTTGTCCCACAGATGAGCCAAAGAATCACGGCTTCACTCCGGCCATCTTTATTATCTTCTGATGATCAGTGGCAACAGCCAACAGGTTATCTATTTGAAGTTTGCTGTTTAGTTAATAAACACATATGTACAACTCTCTCTCTCTCTCTCTTTCTCTCTCTGTGTGTGTGTGTGTGTGTAGGCACATATTCCATAGTGCACATGTGGAAAGCTTTCGGGAGCAGTTTCTCTTTCTACTATGTGGGTGGGTTCTGGGCAACAAACCAGGTCATCAGGCTTGGTGGAAGGTATACCTGCTGAGCCATCTTAGTGTTCTTCCTCCTTTAAGGGTGGGGCTAGATGTAGCTTAGGCTTTGAGCTCACTGTGTCCAAGCCAAGGATAACCTTGGATTTCTGATCTTTTCCCTCCATCCTGAGTGCTGGTTTTTCAGGCGTGAGCCACCATGCCAGGTTGATAGGGCTCTGGAGATCAAACCCAGAGCCTTGTGCACACTAGGTAAGCATTCTACCCCACTATGCTACCCGGCCAGCTCATATTTATTTCTGTTAGCATGAGAGGTAGCACTGTTGGAGAGGTAGAAGAGGTGGGTCACCTGTTAAGAGGGTATACCGCTTGATAGTCCAGAGGACCTGAATCTGGTTCAGCACCAATATCAGGTGGCCCCCAAATGTCTGTAACTTTGATTCCAAGAGAATCCTATGCCTCCAGGCTCCCTGGGTATCTGCACTCACATGTACATTCCCACATAATATACATAATTAAAAATTATAAAATTATAACAAAACAAAAAAACTTCAGTTCTTAGCTTGAAATCAAAAGCACATTGAATTCACTTAAATTTTTGAATGTATACCAGATAGAGCTCTTAAGCAGAACTAACCCTACACTGTGAAATGGACGGTGGTCATTGACACTGATAACTAAATTCATTGCTGTTTTCCAGCAGCTGGGACTGAGGGAGAGCATCTCTCCTAGTCACTATAGCCCATGTAGGTTCCTTCTAGCTCTCCTGGATGGCTCTAAGTGGTGGAGAGGGCTCCCATGAGAATGGAGAGGACCTGGTGTGGGCATCAAATCAGTATCCGGATCACTCTGGTTTAGCCCAGTGGTTTCAACCACAGTGTTGAGACATAGTAGTGTGTCATAGTCAATTGGAAGGATTGAGCCTACTCAAGCTTCTGACTAGAAGTAAATTATAGTAATCATCCCTTACTACAGGTGATTCGATCTAAAACACACTCCACTCTGTGTTCCTAAAACACTCTGTATAGCACTTCCCACGTACATTCACAACCATGATATAACATTTAATTGATAAATTATACACGTTAAGAGATTGACAGTAGCCTGGCAGTGGTGGTGCACACCTTTAATCCCAGCACTTGGGAGGCAGAGACAGGCGGATTTCTGAGTTTGAGGCCAGCCTGGTCTACAGAGTGAGTTCCAGAATAGCCAGGGCTTCACAGAGAAACCCTGTCTCGAAAAATGAGAGAGAGAGAGAGAGAGAGAGAGAGAGAGAGATTGACAGTAAAGCTACAATAAAAAAATTATAACAGTATGTTATATTGCAAAGTTATTTAGCCAGGTGCGATGGCAAACACCTTTATTCCAACACTTGGGAAACAGAGGCAGGCAGACCTCTGTGAGTTCAAGGCCACCCTGGTCTACATAATGAGTTCCAGGACAGCCAGAGCTATGTAGAGAGACTCTGTCTCAAAAAAAAAAAAAAAAAAAAAAATTTAGAATTTATGAATTCTGGAATTTTCATTTTTTTTAAAAGACTTATTTATTTTATGAGTTCACTGTAGCTAGCTGTCTTCAGACACACCAGAAGAGTGCATCAGATCCCATTACAGATGGTTGTGAGCCACCATGTGATTGCTGGGAATTGAACTCAGGACCTTTGGAAGAGCAGTCAGTGCTCTTAACCGCTGAGCCATCTCTCCAGCCCCGAGTTCTGGAATTTTCACGTAATGTATTTTGGACTTTAGTTGACGCAGCATGACTGACACCTTGGGAACTGAGACAAGAGATAAGGGGACTATTCCAAAGCAAACTGAAGTTCATCCCTGTCTTTAGCATCAGTTTTCTTCACTCATCCTGAAATGCTTTTTGTAGGAGAGAAAGGTCCCACAGCTAGGCCAGAAATGCACAGGTCCTCAGGACAGCCATAGGACCGTGCTGTGTGTCAGGGTTGGGAAAGTCAAAAACCATTGCTAGAGCAGCCTGTGAGTGCAACTTTGTTGAGAGGTAACTGTTAACTCTTAAGAGTAGCATTTCAACTGCTGAGTGGACAGCTTTTGGATAGTTTTGAGAAAAACTAAAATTGAGGCCAGGTGTTGTGGTACACTGCCTTAATCCCAGCATTCAGAGGCAGAGGCAGGCGGATCTTTGAGTTCCAGTCTAGACTGGTCTTCATAGTGAGTTCCAGGACTGCAGGGCTACAGAGTGAGTTCCAGGACAGCCAGGGCTGCACAGAGAAACCCTGCTCCACTGATGAATATTAATGTGAATCTATATGTATCTATACATATATACATACACACGCACATGCAGGAAAATATGTCGGCAGTTTATCTTTGATCAGCCAATTCCCCAATGATGACACAGAGAGACTATGATCTATTTACAACTTAAAAGCACAGTACTGAACAATTATCCCAGTAAGCTAGTCTAGGTGTCTCCCAGCCAAAGTCCGCACAATACATGCATTTTTGGCTTTCTCTGCTCCAGCCGAGCTCTCTTGGTACTTCTTGGACCGCTCCTTGTGGTTGGATCATCTACTCCTTTCTCTTTTCTTCTCCCCTAGCTGAATTGGAAATCTTTCTACCCCTCAGCACTGGCTGGTCAGATTTGATTGACAAAACAGAGAACAAATGTTGAGCACTGTTTATGCAAACAGGAGACAGGAGTTTTTCAATGTAAGCATTACAATGCCACCCTGTCCAGTTTGAAACCTGGTTGTGAGGTAGAGAAACAGCATTTGACTGAATAACAAGGGTAAACTTTATACAGTGTACAAAATCATGCTGCTAAGATTGCTCAGAAAAACAAAAACAAAAACAACAATAACAACAAAAGGGCAGACAAGACAGTACAGAATTACAATTCCAGCCCTGAGGAAGGCGGATCCCTGGGGCTTGCTGGCCAGCCAGCCTAGCCTGATTGGACAGACCTAGGCCAGTGAGAAATGGGATCTCAAGTGGTGCCTAAGGAAGAACTGTACCAGAGCTTGCCCTCTTGATTCCACATACATACAGTATTCTTGTCCTGAACTCTTGGCTCTGAAATTCTAATCAGGCAAGGCAGAGGGGCTGGAGAAGTGACTAGGTGGTTGATAGCACTTCCTGTTCTTCCCAGAGGACTCAAGTTGGGTACCCATTCCCAACACCATTATTTGGTAGTTCACTACCACCTGTAAATTCTGCTCCCTCTGGACCTGATGCCCTCTTCAGGCCACTGAGAGCATCTACACATGTGTGATATGCACACAGACAGCGGAGTAAAAATAAAGACACATTTCTAAGGGAGCTACCCCTGAATATCAGGAATAAAGACAGAGGCGCACAAGGGTGGGTTTGCTTGCTATCGAGGCTCATAGCAGGCGGTGTGCGGTATAAACAACACTGTCGACAACATTAATGCTTCTGACAGTCATTAGTTCCTAATGGTATGTATTTCTTTGGGTGTACCTAGTGTCTGTAGGGCCATTAAAGCAACACATGGTTCAGTAAGCAGTTTCACAGGGCTCAGTATAGTCGGGTTTGTGGCTCTTCCTCATCAAGCTTCGTCCTATGGTAGATTTTAGTATCTTTCTTGATACTTTCTTTCATCAAAATGTTTGTCAAGTATTGGATAATAGGTTTGACATTTTCTTTTGAATATATTTATTTTATGTGTGTGGTTGTTTTGTCCGTATGTATATCTGTACCAAGTGCATGCCTAGTGCCCACACCAGCCAGAAGAAAACATCTGATCCCCTGGAACTGAGTTTCAGGAAGTTATACACCACTATGTGAGTGCTGAGAATCGAACCCAGGTCTTCTGGGAGAGAAGCCAGTGCTCTTAATCACTCAGCCATCTCTCCAGCCATGGGTTTGACATTTTCAAGGAAAATAAATGTTTTGTGTCACCAGCCAAGTCTCTAGGCTTCTACTACAGGTAGATTTAATGGCTTTTAAAACTGTTGACTTGTTACAGTAGTCACCCAGAGTCTGCATTGCAAAGGCTAATTCATATTGTCTTCTGTACTTGTCAAGTGTAAGCACCAAATGAATTTTAATGGAAGAGGTTTTGTTGTTGTTGTTTCAGGACAGGGTTTCTCTGTGTAGCCCTGGCTGTCCTGGAACTCACTCTGTAGACCAGGCTGGCCTCGAACTCGGTGATCTACCTGCCTCTGCTTCCTAAGTTCTGGGGTTAAAGGCATGTGCCACCACCACCTGGCTCTATAGACTCACCTTTTAAATGAGACTGAGCTATAGAAATATTTCTGTGGTACCAATTAAAAAAAAAAAAACGTATTCACCTACATGTCAGATTTAATTGATGCCTGCTGCGCTCTGGACACCACAGTGACTGTTAGGGCCATTATGTACTTGTCACTGCCCTTTGTTGGGGGGACTTTCAGATCCCTACCTGATCTTATTTGCTTGTGCAGAAAGGAGTAGAGACATAGAACTCCAATCAAAGATTCAAACTCTCAGTGACTGCCGCAAAGATGTGAGGCCTGGCAACTAAACAGCCAGTCAAGAGGAAACTAACTTGAATCATTGTGGGTTTTGTTGTTTGTTGGAAGTTGAACCCAAGAGGCCTCTCATACCCAGCACTTGCTCTACTGTTGGACAACACTCCTAGTCCCAAACCTGGCTTTTGTAAATTTTGTAGCCACCCTGTGTGTGTGTGTGTGTGTGTGTGTGTGTGTGTGTGTGTTAGCATATGTGTGGAGATCAGAGGACAACTTGCTGGAGTTGGTTCCCTCAGGCTGTCAGACTTGGTGGCAAGCCCCCTCCAGCCATGCTGCTGCCCATCTCCTTTAACTTTGTTGGTTTCTTTTTCTCGTCACAATGGGGAATTGAGCAGGCACTGTATGTTTTCCCTCCTTTCAGATTTTGAGGTACAGAGTGAGAATGGGGAGAACTCAAATCAAGACCTGTTTGAGGATGTGGAGTCACACGAAGTGTTCTTGAAAATGCCCAGAGGGAAAGGTGGTCCGCAGTCCGATGGGGAGAGTGACTTCGAGAGAGACTGTGGCTCCCGAACCCCGGGAAATACCCCAGGTGAGGACCACAGGGACCTGCCATCCGAAGGAAGGGAGGTTGGCCAGCTAATAGGCCTTCAAGGCACTTACCTGGGTGAGAAGCCTTATGAGTGTCCCCAGTGTGGGAAGACCTTTAGCCGGAAATCCCACCTCATCACCCACGAGCGGACACACACAGGAGAGAAATACTACAAGTGTGGTGAGTGTGGGAAGAGCTTCAGTGACGGCTCAAACTTCAGCAGACACCAAACGACTCACACCGGAGAGAAGCCGTACAAATGCAGGGACTGCGGGAAGAGCTTTAGCCGGAGTGCGAACCTTATCACACACCAGAGGATCCACACAGGCGAGAAGCCATTCCAGTGTGCCGAGTGTGGCAAGAGCTTCAGCAGGAGCCCCAACCTCATCGCTCACCAGCGCACACACACAGGTGAAAAGCCGTACTCATGCCCCGAGTGCGGAAAGAGCTTTGGCAACCGGTCCAGCCTTAATACTCACCAGGGGATTCACACTGGGGAAAAGCCGTACGCGTGTAAGGAATGTGGCGAAAGCTTCAGTTACAACTCCAACCTCATCAGACACCAGAGAATCCACACGGGAGAGAAACCGTACAAATGTACGGAGTGCGGACAGAAGTTCAGCCAGAGCTCAGCGCTCATTACCCACCGGAGAACACACACCGGGGAGAAGCCCTATCAGTGCAGCGAGTGCGGCAAAAGTTTCAGCCGCAGCTCCAATCTGGCCACTCACCGGCGAACCCACCTGGTGGAGAAGCCCTACAAGTGTGGGGTGTGTGGCAAGAGCTTCAGCCAGAGCTCCAGCCTGATCGCACACCAGGGCATGCACACTGGAGAGAAGCCCTACGAGTGCCTAACGTGCGGAGAGAGCTTCAGCTGGAGCTCCAACCTCATCAAGCACCAGAGGATCCACACCGGGGAGAAGCCGTACAAATGCGGCGACTGTGGGAAATGCTTCAGCCAGCGCTCGCAGCTGGTGGTGCACCAGCGGACTCACACGGGTGAGAAGCCCTACAAATGCCTCATGTGTGGCAAGAGCTTCAGCCGGGGCTCCATTCTGGTGATGCACCAACGAGCGCACTTGGGAGATAAGCCTTACAGGTGTCCTGAGTGTGGGAAGGGCTTCAGCTGGAATTCAGTTCTCATTATCCACCAGCGCATTCATACGGGAGAGAAGCCCTACAAGTGCCCCGAATGTGGCAAAGGCTTCAGCAACAGTTCCAACTTCATCACACACCAGAGGACTCACCTGAAAGAGAAACTTTACTGAAGTGGCAGTAAAGAGAAGGAAAATGTTGAGCTGACACTGAAGGGCGAAGTCCCACAGGGCCCCGCCCCCATGTTGTCCCGTAAAAGAACCCTTTTTCCTAAATACTCTGTGAGTTTTTGCCAGAGCCTTACCTGTTTGTCCTTATTTCTAGGACACTGTTATCTTGTTAGAGTCCTATGCAGTTCAAGAATGGAGTCTAGGAGTGGAAGGTTGGAAGTCGGGTCATGTCCATTACATTTTATACGTATTATTATATGATTTGATCCCCCCCCCCCAAATTCCTCTGTGCTTCTGTTCTCTTGAAATGGGGAAATCTTCTCCATACATGATGACAGACAGTTTGGTCTGCAGCCTAGGTTGAGCAAGCCCTCAAAGAATACTGAACATTATTTGTATGGCCCTGATTGCTGTGCTGTCACATTGCCCAGCTAAGGTGTCCTTCCCCTAGCTGCTAGCATCTCAGGCTTCCCTCCCCATGTCAGACTCCATCTTACTAGCTTTTGTGTCGGGTCAGGATAGTAGATCTTCTCCAGCTCAGAGTCATCTGTAGGAAGGCAAAGCCTTTTCTTATTTGAGAACACAGTCTGGGGAAGTGTGGCCTGGGACTGATATCTAGCTGTCTCTTCCATTGGTAAGAGGGACAGTGACTACCAGAAAGGGTATCCGCTTAGATTATGTGTCTGTGTGGGGAGCACACTTGAACACACACGGGTTTTTTTTGTTTGTTTTAAAGATTTATTTATTTTATAAATGAATACATTGTTGCTGCCTTCAAACATACCAGAAGAGGGCATTGAATCCCATTGCAGATGGTTGTGAGCCACCACGTGGTTGCTGGGAATTGAACTCAGGACCTTGGGAAAAGCAGTCAGTGCTCTTAACTGCTGAGCCATCTCTCCAGCCCCAGGACACACACAGTTTTGTGTTTGGAGCTTGAGGCCTCCATCTGTCCCATCAGGGTGAAACAGGCATGTGTGCTCTCACACACACACACACACACACACACACACACACACACACAGAGTACGTATCCCATAAAGCTCAGGCTAGTTTTGACCTTATGATGTATTTGAGGATGACCTTAAACTTCTGATCCTCCTGCCTCTACCTTCTGAGTGCTGGGATTACCAGTAAGTGCCAGCATGCCAGGTTTATGCAGTGTTGGGGTTGAATTCAAAGCTTTGTGCATTCCAGAGCATCACACGACTGAGCCACATCCTCAGTCCCGTATATCTTTCAGTGTGTGTGTGTGTGTGTGTGTTGGGGTGTGTGCAAGTACTTATGGAGGCCATTCCTAAGGCACCATTCACCTGTTTGTTTGTTTATTGTTTTTGAGACAGAGTGTCTCATTGGACCTGGGACTCTGCTCAGGCTAAGCTCCTGGCTAGACAGCCCCCAGAACTGCCTCTCCAGTGCTAGGGTTACAAGCATGTGCCACCACACATGGCATTTAGCATAGGTGCTGGATTGATCTGAGATCCTCAAGATTTTACAACATGTACTTTACCAATTGAGCTATCTCATTTATTTTTTAACTTTATGTACGTGGATCTAGCATACTGTCCTGCAGGCTTTGTATACCAAGGCCATATTTTTTAAGGAAGTGTCAATTTTGAGGATATTAGGAATCTCATTGTGGGGCTAATGAAATGGCTCAGCACTTAAGAGCACTTACTGCTCTTGCAGAGGTCCCTGGTTTAATTCCAGCACCTGCATGGCAGCTCACAATCATATGAAACTTCAATTCTAGGGCATCTGATGGCCTCTTCTGACTTCCATTGGTACTATCTGCACATGGTGCACATAGATGCAGGCAAAACACACATGTACACACAATAGAAAATCTTTCAAAATAGGAAGGAAGGAATTCCCTGGTGAGGTTTGGTCTTGAATCAGGAGTTTGTCCTGCAGATTCTGTTACTCTTAGTTACTACCAACCAGGGCTTTTTCTTAGGATCCCAACACATGAGAGGTAGAGAGGAGTGCTGACTGGAGAAGGGGCCGTTACTGTTATCAGGAAAAGGAATAGATGCACAAGCTTGAGAAATGTGAAGCCACCACCTGATACTTAGGAGGTTTATGCTTGGAAGGGGCGTTTTTTAAAAGGACTTTGAATATTGCCAAGTAAAGTCCCATTCTTTTCCTGACTCTGCCTTAAAAAAAAAGAAAGAAAGAAAGAGAAAGAAGGAAGGAAGGGAGGGAAGGGAAGAGAGAACATATTGGGTTAGGTTCTTATCACTGCTATTTGTGAACCATCCATCATGTTTGTCACCCAAGCCAGGTGTGGTGCCTCATGCTTATATACCCAACTCTTGGGAGGCAGAGGTAGAAAGATCACAAGTTTGAGGCCAGTGTGAACTATAAGTCCAGGCCAGCTTTAGCCACCTGTCTTGGCATGGCATGTCTGGCTAAGGAATAAGACAGCATTGAGAATCATCTCTATGCAGACTCAGTTAATGTAGACAGCAAGGACGTTCTCTGGTGGTAGACGGTGAAGCCAGGTAGGTTGTTAGGTCCATCACTGATTCTGTCCCTTCGCTTATTTAGTAAACATTCATTAGCTGTAGTGTCATCTGTGTGCTCAGTGTTAGGAAAACTTTAAAGTCCTATTAGGTGCCAGATAACAGATTATTTGGATGTATCCAGGAAGGTGCAGGAGCAGCCTGACAGGCAGCACAGCTAGAATAGTTCCCCAGCTGACTTTAAGTTTCTCATGTAGCCCACACTGGTCTTAAGCAAAGAGACAGACATGCCAAATCTTCTGCCTCTGCCTCCCAAGTACTGGCACTGCAGTTTTATGTGTCACCATGCCATCCACTCTCACACATTAACCCACTATATAACTTTATCCTGAGATAGTCCCCTTAAAGATGTTACTGAAGGCAGGCAGTGGTGGTACATGCCTTTAATCCCAGCACTTGGGAGGCAGAGACAGGCAGATTTTTGAGTTCGAGGCCAGCCTGGTCTACAGAGTGAGTTCCAGGACAGCCAGGGCTACACAGAGAAACCCTGTCTTGAAAAACCAAAAAAAAAAAAAAAATTTTTACTGAAATATAACAGATAAGTGCGTGAAAGTGTGCAGTTTGCCTTACTTTCACAAGCTGCATACATGTAAACAACCAGCACCCAGATCCATCGATATCCAGATGTGCCACTTTGCATTTGCCTAAAGTTTATGGTGGGGTAGAGCACAGGCCGCTTCTCAGACCTGGTTCTAAACAAACTTGTGTGCCACAGATCTGCTTTTACCACATAGTGAGATGGCTTCTCCACAGAACTCTATGGACTACATTTATGACTCATAATGCCATAATAGCTTACAGTGTAAGCAAAAGGTACAAAGCAGGGACAGGTGGCTGTGCTGTGCTCCTATTGCTCTCTCAATGACAACACTCTGAGGTAAGGGACAGACTGGAGACGTGGGATGTGTGGTAAGTACATCATTAGCACCTGTTCATCCTGTGGTCCCTTAGCTACATTGTACTAGTTTCTTTTAAATTTTTATTTTTACTTTTGTTGATATGAGGCAAAGTCTAGGAGTATAGGCCAGGCTGTACTCAGATTTGTAGATCTGCCTCAGCTTCTCAAATTGGACATTCAAATTTATTATTAAAGCGTAAGAAAGGGCACACTGGCCAGGCTGTGGTGGTGCATGCCTTTAATCCCAGCATTTGGGAGGTAGAGGCCGGTGGACCTCTTTGAGTTCAGGCAGACCAGAAGGCTCAGTGGGAAAGGGAGAGGACCACCAAGCCGGACAACCTCAGTTCAATCCCTCCGTCCCATAGTGAAAGAAGAAAGCTAGCTCCCAGAAGCTGCCTTCTGACCTCTATGTTTGCACCACTCCACGAGTTCCCCACTCCCATATAAAATGTTTTAACTCTTAAAACCCAAAGCAAAGCACAAGGCACACTAAGAAGAACAAATGGATGAGAGGAACTGATAGTAAAAATGATACATTAGCTAGTCTTAAATCGCTTTCTAGTCAATAGCAGGATTGACACAATTGTAATTGATTAGTCCTTACAAGTTAACAGTGATCACCTTTCCTGGCCTTTTACCCCTGACTGGGTTGGGGGATGGGGTGGAGGGTAGGGTAGGGGTGTGGAAGGTGGGGGAAATCACGACCTCCTAATTAGGAAGCTCCAGCTGCCTTGTTCAACCCACTCTCTCTCACATGGTTGTGGAGGTGGTGGAGATTTTTATGTGGACATTTTTTTACTTTTAGATTTATTTATTATATGTAAATACACTGTAGCTGTCTTCAAACACTTTTTTCTTCTTGATCCGCCCCGCTCTCACCAACCCCTTCAGACAGACACCCCAGAAGAGGGCATCAGATCTCAGATCTCGTTACTGATGGTTGTGAGCCATCATGTGGTTGCTGGGATTTGAACTCATGACCTTTCGAAGAGCAGTCAGTGCTCTTAACCGCTGAACCATCTCTCCAGCTCCTACGTGAACATTTCTAAGTAGGCTTTTTCAGATCTTTGGGTAAAATATGCATCTTTTCACTTCTGATAAAATTATCACGGAGGAAATGGATGTAAGGTTTTGTGAATGATGGAGAGGTGTTGAGAGAGATGAATTCCCTTTGGTTTTCTACATTCCCCACCCCAGACCTTTGTAGTCTAGGTCTGGAGACCTTTGGTAATCTGAGCAAAGGCTGTGACCCCAAGGCCCATTTGTCCTTGGGTTTCTCTCCACTGCTCACCCCATGATAGATACATCTGCTCAACATCTGCTCCAGGCTACTGAAGGAAAGGGCTCACTGCAGTGGACAGTTTGCTCAGTCATTCCTCCACAGCCTGATGTGAACCCTGCCAGAGAGGCGCTCTGTCAACTGGTAAGTGCTTCCAGCTCCCTCCTGGGCTAGGCCTTAGTCCCTAAAGCAACTCTGAAACGCCTGGGCTGGCTTGGAAGCCAATTGCTGTGTGTGTTGGCCTGGGTGTCCACACATGCCGTTTCATAGTTCCTGAAGATCAGAGAGAGAAATCTCCGAAGCCCAGTCTCATCACTGGTCCCTCCTGTTGTCCTGTCCTGTCCTCACCTCTCCACAGGTTCTTCCTGTGGGCAGTCACAGCTTAGCTATCTTGAGTTTTGGAATTTACACCTGGTAAATAGTGACCAGGGGCCAGGGATAGAGCCCAGTAACAGAGTATGTGGTTGACGTGTGCAGCACTGGGTTTGGTTCTTAACACCCAAAATCAAAACACATACAATAACTTTTATTTTTAAGGCAAGATCTTACTGTGTGTAGCCCAGCCTGGCCAGAACTGTCCATTCTTCTGCCTCTTTCTGAGTGCCGGGATTACAAATAAGATACCTATTGTAACCTTAAAAACTCAGATAAAATTAAGTGCTAAGTGCCTTCCTGCCCCCTTTCCTTGAAGCCCCCACCTCATCCCTTCTGGGCTCTCCCATCTCTCTGCAGTATTCCCACACATTGCTTTGAACACATGTATTTGGCACGAACCACACTGCTGTGCAGGAAACCGGGTTGTTCAGAGCAGCATTTTGGAAAGATTCTCTCTCTGCCGGGCTGTACTCAAGCCGGAGTGTGCTTTTCTTTTCCCACCTCAGCATAGTTCTAGTCCAGCCCTTGCCCCAAGTAGATGCCCCACAGTTGGCTGTTAATGAGATAGTGTCAAGGATATTCTTAGAACCAGGCAGGCCTGGGCGTGCAGAAAACAACGAAGTGGGCTCTGTGTTGCAGCTTTGCATGACGGGTAGCAGGCACGGTACGTTAAGTGGTAGAAAATGTCAAGTGGACTTTGAGCTCCATACTGGTTATTCACTAGGTAAGGATAAATACCTCGGCCCACTGCCGTGAATCACGACTCTGAAAAGGCCCCTGGTGCTCAGCACCCCGGGTAGCAAGGGCCCCTTCCAGCTCTTAGGACTAGCACCTCTCCCCCTGCGACTGCTGCTCCTCTTGCACCTTCATGCTGCAAAGCTGTACGAAGGTCTCGCCCCTCGACAATGATTTCCTTGAGACAAATAGGTGACTTTATATTTTATTGGCTAACGCTGCTGTCAGTCTGGGTGTGGAGGCCTTTGGGAAATGTAGTTTTTGCTGAGTCCTGGTGCTCGAGGCGCTCCCTCCTGGATTCGTTGGCATTGGACTGTCCAGTTGATTCCAGCTCAGGGTTGAGTGTCACCTGAGGATGTAGCGTGCTTGCAGGTGAAGAGGATCCAGGCTGTCCACACCCCACTAGGTGAACATGGCCAGAGGAGAGTCAGGGTCAGGTTGTACCTACTCCCTTAGCAGGACTTGTACTTGGTGGTGTAGGTGGGTTTTGCTGCTCACTGGCCTAGAGACTGTATCACTGAACCTGTAGCTTTAAGCACACTCAGGGCCTGCATTTGCCACCAAAAAGTTTCCAGAAAACCTGGCATGCGGAGCAAAGTAGGTTTCCACTTCCTGGTCATGAGCCAAGCAAGTCACCTGGGGCAAGTGCCAAGGCTACCTGCATCATGATTGCTTCAGTTAGTCATGTCTGTAACTTCCAATACTAGCTTCCTGGGGTCCTGCATTTTTATTATTGTTCCTAAATCTTGCTGTCTTAAGAAGTAATGATCCGGCTGGGCAGTGGTGGCGCACGCCTTTAATCCCAGCACTTGGGAGGCAGAGGCAGGCAGATTTCTGAGTTCGAGGCCAGCCTGGTCTACAGAGTGAGTTCCAGGACAGCCAGGGCTACACAGAGAAACCCTGTCTCGAAAAACCAAAAAAAAAAAAAAAGGAAAAAAGAAGTAATGATCTCCCGGTTATCACAAGAGTTATCATGTTAGGGCTAAGAAGTTCTAACCAAGGTTGAGAGCCTAGCCAGAGACAGGGCAGCTCAGCTATCGCACTTGAATCTCAATTTTGGGGCCGATTCCACCCAGGTGCTGCTCTCCTAGGTGCTACTGGTTTTAAAAGAAACTTGGCTCTGGAACAGACAGACCCACAGGCGGAAAAGAACAGAACTGAAAAAAACAAAAGTTGGACTGACATAGTGTCACAAGAACACGACTTTAATCCCAGCATTGGGGAGGCAGAGGCAATTAGATCTCTACAAGTTCGAGGCCAGCCTGGTCTACATTGTGGGTTCTAGGTCTGCCAAAGCTACATAGTGAGACTAGGTCTCAAGAAACAAAGCAAAACAAAACAGAACAAAAACAGTGCTTGGTGGTGTTTGGCTCTGGCCCCCAAGAATATGATATGAGGAATATACTTGATGGCGGTCTCTGTCAGCTCAAATTGGCCTCAGGAAATTCCTCTCCTCACTAGGAAAGCACAGCAACCTTTTCAACTAGGGCTGCTTAAACCCCGATATGTACCCTTGAATTTACGGGAGAATGTATTAGCCTTCCCTCTGTGTGTCTGTCTCTCTTTGTTTTTTCGAGACAGGGTTTCTATGCATAGCTCTGGCTATCCTGGAACTCTCTGTAGACCAGGTTGGCCCTCAAACTCATACAAACCCATCCACCTGCCTTTGCCTCCCATGTGCTAGGATTAAAGCTTTGTGCCACCATGTCCAACTTAGCTACTCCCTTCTGGAACTGGAGTTACAGGCAAGGTTGTGAGTCACCTGTGCTGAGTGTTGGGAACTGAACTCTGGTCCTCTGCAAGAGCAGCAACTGCCATTAAACACCTTGGGCTGTCTCTCTAGTCCCAAACTCTTTGTTTGTTTTTTAAGATTTATATATTTTATGTACATAAAATACATATTTTATGTACATAAAATAAAGCACTGTGGCTGTCTTCAGACACACCAGAAGAGGGCGCCAGATCCCATTACAGATGGTTGTGAGCCACCATGTGGTTGCTGGGAATTGAACTCAGGACCTCTGGAAGAACAGTCAGTGCTCTTAACCACTGAGCCATCTCTCCAGCCCTAGTCCCAAACTCTTGCATCTTATACATTTTCTTAGACTAAATTCTGGGTAAAATAGGCTTCCAAGAAGAATGTGGGGGGTTGGGGGGCTGTTGGAGAAATCACTCAGTGTTGGGAATACTGGCTGCTCCCCTAGACCTGGGTTCAGTTCTCAGCACCCACATGGTTGTTTCAAAACTATCCAGGTGATTCATGGCACCAGGCATGTACATGGTGTACATATATATGTATGCAGGCAAAATGCCCATACACATAAAAATAAATAAATAGTATCAAAAAATGCATCTTTTTTGGGGGGGTTGTTCTTACCCTGGAGGAAGGCACAACAGAGTAAATTGCAGACGAAGGAGAAATTTAGGCCCTATGCCTGCCAAGATTGAGACCATTGATACTTGGCTCTTATTCTTGCTTGCTAAAATTTAATTCTTAGAGCATGCTGTACTGCCATGTCCAGTTTGAAGTCTTCTCTTGGGGGTGCTCAAGAACAGTGACCTGTTAGGGTGGGGACTGGGGGAAACTCAAATCTCTCCAAATACTGCTGCCCTGTAGGAGCTCAGATTCATAGTAGACTTTATTTCAAGGCCCCACAGTTATTTGGAACAGTGAGGGAGGGTTGGCAGGTTACTGGGTCACATGTATGAGCTCCATGAACCTACCCTTCGCATTGTGCCACATGGGTAACTTGGGTTTTCTCAACCCTGAGTGAATAGTGAATTGCAATGCAAACACAGCTTCAAGCTCCTCTTAACAGCCTTCTGCAGCTCTTTCTCCAGAGATAGCCACACTGCGCTGGCCCCAGGCAGTTAGCAGAGCAGCTGGCAAGGGCTCTCTTCCCCGATCCTTCTGATCTGATCTAACAGTTGGAATTTCACTAGGGTTCTAATAGCAAGCAGCATCAGCTCACACTCCAGCAGATGCTGTGATACTAGTGGCTAAAACCAAAGAAGTCAAAAGAGATGACACTACAGTTGCTTCCTTCAGAACAGTTCCAATCCTGTTCTTCCCCAGGAGGTCCAGATCTGAGCAGATAGCAGCATCCAGACAGGATCCAGATAGGAGGCTGAGGCTGTGGCTCTGGCGTGAGACTTGCCAAAGCCTGAAAGGCAGAGACTGCCTCTGAACACAATCATCATTCTGGCTTCTTGAAGTGGAGGAATGAGACACACCTTGGGCTGCCGGAGGTGTGCAGCACTTTGCTGCTCCTTTCAAATGAGTATGTTTATTCCTTAGTCTGGATAGCTAGCGGCAACTTTGTATCCTCCTGCAGACAGACTGGAGAATGTACCCCTTTAGCTGTTCTGTCTCTACAGGGAGTCAAGACTCCTGCTGGAGTGGAAACCAGAGGAGCCAGGAGCCCTCCCCATACAATACCTACTGCCAAACAGTTGAATTGTTACACATTTCCTAGTAAGGTCCTCCTTACTTCTGCACCCTTGCTTTGCTATTGCAGGCTTGCATATGGCTGGCTTTCTCCTTTGCCTCTGTGGGTCTTGAGATGTTTAACTTTTAGCCTTCACCACTTTTCATCCTTAGAGTTGGGAGATGCAGTCAGCGAAGAAGTAGCCCTCAGAACCAGTTCGGAGTGCCCTAAACATCTTTTTGAAGCTAACACAGAATGATTTTTCCTGTTCTGGGCAGTGATGGAGAACTGGCAGCCAGAACCAGAGGAACATTTGGGCCCCAGTCCCAGAGCAGAGTTCCCACCCATCCATAGAAGCAGTGAACCTGTAGGAAGAAGTGGGGTGGTTCTTTTAGGGAGGTATGGATTGGCTTCTCTGCGTGACGAACGTGGGCCCCCCTACTTGGAAATACAGCAAGTGAACTGAGGTTGACTTCCAAAGTTTGTGGTAGTCTAACCCTTTACCTGGGGGAGGGGAGGACTGTGGTTGGCATGGTCTTTTATGGAGGTGAAGGCAAGGTTTCTCTGTGCAGCCTTGGACCAGGCTGGCCTTGAACTCAGAGATTAATCTGCCTCTGCCTCCTGAGTGCTGGAATTAAAGATGCGTGTCACCACCGCCGGGCTACTTGGCGTGTTCTTAACACAGCACAGGCTAGCCAGCCACACCTCTGGTTAGGTGAGTGATATTTCAGGTCCCTTATGATAGGGGCAGATTTAAGGCCTGATTTGTGGAAAGGTGTAAGGTAGGGTTGAACCCAAGAATAGTAACCTTTAAAACAGGTAAGTGTCTCCAAACCAACTCAGATGGCTCATGTATGTTTCAGAGAAAACAGAATCATAAGCTCCTAATAACACTTAGACAGACACAGAAGGGAAACACTTTGAATTTGTATTCTAGAAATCCATCCTTGTGGCTTTCTGTTTGTTTTGCCAGCCCTGCTTGGATAGGTCAGAGCAGAGCTTTGATAGGAAGAGAAGTGATGATAGGCAGACAGTGATGTCTCAGCACTCACTGGTGAACTGTGCTCTCACAGCCTCTCCTCCCCAGCCCTGCCTGTGTCTTCCTGAAGACAGGGGCAGTGAAGACCAGTGTGAGACCAGATGCTCTGAAAGCAGAATTCTCTCTCACTCAGGTCACCCTTGACTACTGCAGTAGGCCCTTTATAACCAACACTCACTCCTCAGGAATTCCCGAAGAATTTCACCAGTTGCAGGCAGATCTTTGAAAGTCTGAGGCCAGCCTGGTCTACACAGTAAGGTCCAGACCAGCCAGGGCTACAAGGTTGAAAAAGGCTTTTGGACCACAGGCATTATCTCTGTTTCCTGGTTGCCGGGTGTGAGTTTCTCTGCGCTACCATCCCCTCCCTGAAATGATAGTCCCAAATCCCTGAAACCATGAGCCAAAATAGAGCTTTCCTCCCTTAGTTTAACACACGAGGCAATGGTTTTCCTTTTTGTTTTTGCGCTGCTGAGGAACCCAGGGTATCACACATGCTAGGCAAGTGCTCCACCATGGGGCTACTTCTCCAGTCATTGTGTTATGTTTCTCCAGGAGTTGTGTCTCCCAGATGTATAGATCACCAGAACATGGAGAAAAAACATGTAAAAGAAGTAACTTGGAGAATTCTATACATTGATTCTTACTTGGTAAGGCTGTCATTTTCTTTAGAGCCAAACTTAGCTTTGGAGTTTCTATAGTAGTCTCTACATTGGACCTTTGAAAACAGGATTTATCTTTATGCCTGCGTATGTGTGTGTGCATGTCATGTTTGTGTGCATGCCATGTGTATATATGTGTACATGCCATGTATATATATGTGTGTGCATGCCATGTATATATATATGTGTGTGTGTGTGCATGCCATACGTATATGTGTACATGCCATGTGTATATATATATGTGTATGCCATGTGCGTGCAGGTAAAAGCCATAGAATGAGTAGGAGAAGTGGGGTTACAGGTGGTTGTGATCAGCCTAACACAGGGCCTGGGAGCCAAACTCAGGTCCTCTGGAAGAGCAGCGCACACTGTTCACTGCTGAGCCATCTCTCCAATCCCTAAACATTTCTATGATAAATTTTAAAAATCCCTTTCCTCAATCCTACTTCAAAAGAAACAGAAAGTCAAATACTGTTCAGCAGTGGAGAGATGCTTCCTTCCACTCTCCTGCCCTCCCCTTCCCTTCCACTCTCGCTGCGTTTCCTGTTCATTTGTTTTATGTGCACGAGTGTTTTTGCCTGCGTGTGTGTGTGTGTGTGTGTGTGTGTGTGTGTGTGTGTGCAGGCTGTGCATACCTTAGTACACAAAGATGCCTTAAGAGACTGTGTCAGGATCTTTGGAACTGGAGGTATTAAGAATGGTTGTGAACCACCATGTGGGTGCTGGGAATGGAACCCTTGTGCTCTTTAAGAGCAACAAGCACAGCGCCATCTCGCCAGCCTGCTCCTATTTCTTGAGCAGAGGTCCTCGTTCATCCTAATCACAGGTCCACCACTCTTTCCTCTGGAGCAGGGAAGAGCACTGGGGCCCGAGTCCCAGTGAATGAATTACTCTTTTTTTCTTTTTAAAGATTTATGATGTATACAGCATTCTGCCTGCATGTATATCTGCAGGCCAGAAGAGGGCACCGAATCTCATTATAGATGGTTATGAGTCACCATGTAGCTGCTGGGAATTGAACCCAGGTCCTCTGGAAGAGCAGCCAGTGCTCTTAATCTCTGAGCTATCTCTCCAGCCCTTAATTTTTTTTTCCGTTTTGTTTTTTTCTCTGTGTAGCTCTGGCTGTCCTACAATTTGCTCTGTACACTAGGCTAGCCTCTGCCTCCCAAGGACTGGAATTACAGGTGAGAGCTACTTCACATCTGTCAGGGACCGTTACTAGCAGGTGGTTAATAGCCAGGCGTGGTCTGGTATCAGTTGCTGACAACAGCCAAGGCCTTTGCCTTATGGTTTCTATGCTTATATGGTTTCTGTTGATGTGATAATTTGAGGAGGAAAGGGTTTATTATCCTTCCAAGTAACAGTCCTTCACGGAGGGAGGGACGTCAGGGCAGAAACTCAAGCAGGGCAAGAACCTGGAGGCAGATGTCATGAAAGGATGCTGCTTACTGGCTGCCCATGCGTGATTTGCTCAGCCTGCTTTCTCATAGCACCCAGGGCCATCTGCCAAGGGTGGTCCCACCCACAGAGGGCTGGGCCTTCCCACATCAATTATCAGTCTGGTAGGGGCATTTTCCTCAGGTGAAGTTCCCTCTTTCCAAACAACTGGCGGTGTAATGAAGGTAAGGACTGCCACTGAGGGTCCTCTGATCTCCACATGTGCCCTGTGGAAAGGCAATTCGCATGTGATTGCTTACATGTGCACACACACAGACACAGTTTTTTAAAGAGCTGGGGAGATAGCTCAGGGGGAGGAGAGTTTGCCTGCAAACAAGTGGCCCTGAGTGTGATCCCCAGGCGCATCTGTATACTGTACCTTCAGCTTGGTGGGAACAGACGGGAGGATCCCAGAAGCTCAAGGGCCAGGTGGCCTGAATATACAGCAGTGAACCAGAAGAGAGCCTACCTCAAACACAGTGGAAGATGGGGACCAATACTCAAGGTGTCCTCTGACCTCCACATGCATGCTTTAGCATGTGCACATATAACACGCACATGCACACACACACACACACACACATCATACAAATAAATGATATATAAACTGGTTTACAAAATATCTTCATACCACTTTGTATTTGAGACAGGACCTCACTCTGTAGCTCTGACTGGCCTGGTACTCAGTGTGTAGACTCGACTACACAGAGATTCACCTGCTGGGGTTAAAGGATGGGCCACCAGGCCTGGCCTGACTATCTGAGCACTTCAGAAAGCTTTGCACCTACACACACATGCGAAGGGCTTAGTAGGCACCAACAGGAGCCCTGTTTATGGAGCAGCTGCCTTCCTCTAAGACTGGCTCTGCTCAGTTTCCTCTTCCCAGTCCAGTCCTTTCAATGGATGGCTATTTGCAGCTTTCCAGACTTTGTGGGTGCACACAGGTGCCTGCAGAGGGCAGAAGAGGCGGTGGATCCCCTGGAACGAGCAACAGGCAGGAGTGGGAGCCGGGAGCCAAGCTGCAGGCCTCCCCAAGAGCGCCAGGAGCTCTTAGCCTCTGAGCCACCTTGCCAGCTCCGAAATGGTTTACTTTTAATCATCCAAACCTAAGATTCCTTATCTATTAGACAATTATTCCCATCCTCCCTCCTTCAAACCCCGACCTCAGTGTCCTTGCTGAATCCCTGTGACTTTGCCTGCTGTAGGTACCCTCTGAGTGGGCACCTGTAACATTTGTCCTCAGGGTTAGTTCATTTCCTAGGATCCATTTTGCCCAAGTCTAAGGATAGACTTGGGTAGAGAGCGAGCGAGCCATGTGCTTGATCAGCTGTGTTCTGCTCCATGTGTTAAGTGCATCCATGTATCTGCATGCTCACTCTTCCTGCTGCCTAACACAATCCAGTACAGCCTCAACTCCCCTGCACATGTCACAGACAGGCCCCAAGCCTGCTTTCTCAGTTGTATTCCCATTCTCCTAGAATTGGGGCTCTGTCTTTACCAATGATGTCCCCTCTGCCTGAACACAAGATACAACTCAACTGTCACCTACCCCGTGCAAGCCTGCTCTCACCAGGCACATTTGTGTAACTGAGCCCACGCTGCAGGACACGTGCCCCTTCTCTAATCGAGGCCCTATGTTTTATACACTTCAGTATCTTGTCCTAGCACCTAGGCTGGTGCGTCGTGGCATTCAGTAATGTCTGGAGATGGCTAAGTGAGACAGATGGAGCCTATAGCATCACTGTTTCCACAGCTCCCTCCTTCTCATTTCTCCAAATCCAGCCCCTCCCCATCTCTCTGGGACAGAGCTGACCAGAAAGCATGGGGTAGCCTAGCAGTCTCTCTCCCACCAGCAGCTGTGAACATGCCTGGCCTCGTCCCCTTTCTCTAGACGAACAAAACACCGAATTCTAGCTAGTTTTTGTCAGTGCTTTCCTGACTCCCGGCATATAGACCAGGCTAGATTAGGTCACAAGATGTGGAACACTCCTTGTGAGAGAGACACACTTCTGAGAGTCAGAAACTCCCTTTACTCCCTGACTCCCACTGAGCTAGCTGCAGTCTAACTACTATCCTGAGACTCAAGGGAAGGCTCTCACTCTCTCTAAGGCCCCTAGACCTGCATCATGGTCCTGGTGTTCTTTCAGCTAATGCCCTCCCTCTAAGGCCCCACCACTGCCTCTGGAGGCCTGAGGTGGCCTTTCCTCACATAGCTCGTCTGAAGGGAAGTTTGCATTGCCTCTGTGAACCTCGGAATCTGTCCTGTTCTCCAGCCCCTGTACTTTCTGTAGCAGTCTTCTCTGTGGACCTAGTAACCCAGCTCTGGCCAGACAAGAAACCTGCATTTCTTACCTGGAGGCCTCTGGCCTCGAGACTTCCTGCAGCTGTGTACCTATCTCTGCAAGCCTTGCCTTCCTCCACTTCCTCTGCAGCACCAAACGTCAGCTCAGTTACCCCGTGGGTGTGGGTTTGCTCTTCTGGGTCAGACCCTGGCTGATACTTCAGCAAAGCACCTTCTACCTTCACAATGACGTCTAAATCACTCACTAGGCTTTCACATAGTGAAACACTAGAGCTCAGCTAGTGGCTGCTGGTAAGCCAGATCTCAGGGGGAAACAAGAGCTCTGCTTTGTAACATTTGCCAGTTTCTGAGATGTAAATACTCCCACCAAGGCCAATTTCATGCTATCAATGTGTCACCACTGAGCATGGAGTGGGGGGAGCCATGGGATGAGCTTCAGGTGGGGGCGGAATGACTGAGAAGTCTTCCGAGAGACTCTGAGGTGATCCTGTCCTGAAGCTGCAACTCTCGCCGTTCTCAAAAACCAACTGCATCAACTTCATTGCTATGTAATCAAGTAATCCTTTCCCCTGCTGGTCTGGGTCACAGCCGGGATCCTACGTATTCAGGAAGCTGAGGGAGGAGGGCGGAGTGCCTGTGCTCTCAGCCTGGTGTTAGAAGGAAGAGAATCCACAT
>JADRCH010000016.1:18287001-18308308 GCA_019843965.1 Rhynchomys soricoides
GAGTGCCTGTGCTCTCAGCCTGGTGTTAGAAGGAAGAGAATCCACATCTGTGTCTACACTGGGAGTGGCCTCAGGAGGCTGAGAAAGGAGGCTTGCATGTTCAAGGTCAGCCTGATTCTTTACACCATGAGTCTGGATCTCAAAAATAATAAAGTAAAAATAAATAAATTTTACTTTAAACAGTTGTTAGGCTTTTCTTATCCCCAAGTATTTTTTAAGTGCCGTGGAAGGAAGAGTGTACCCCTTGCAAATTCACACACTGAAGTCCTAATCCCGAGAGAGACTAAGTTTGGAGCTGGGGTCTGGGAACTAAGGTTAAATAAGATCATAAGGATGGGACCCTTATCCAACAGAGGAAGACAGAGCTTACTCCAGTCAGCATGCAGAGAGGTCACGTGTGCACGAGGAGAGCAAGGTACATCCTTTAGCCAAGCAGAGGCCTCAGAATGAATCCACTTTCCCAGCACTTCTTGGTGCCTATACTCATGAGTGTGCACACTCAAGAATGTGCAAGTGAGGGTGAGGGCGCGCTCACAGACACACACATACACACACACACATACACACACCCCAGGAAAAACTAAAAGAAAGCAGCTGGGACATAACTCAGTACAGTAGGCCCTGGGTTCAATCCCATGTACAAAAACTAAGTAAGTAAATTGCTAATTGTTTCTTCCTGGTACTCTTTTCAATGTTTATTGGCCCTGAGACATTGATTCCTTCTGTGAGAAAGTTCACAGACACATTCACACTCCAGCTCTCCCGCTTCTCACCATGATGCTGTGAAGGCAGCACAGCCTGCTGCTATACGCTTGGAGAGGCGGGGCTCCTAGAGACAATGGTCGCCTCCAGCCATGTTATGTCATGCGCCCTACCATCTATTCTCAGGTAATTTTCTTGTGACATCCCCACAGCACTAGGTGGTGGCTACTACACCTTCATCTTACAGGTAAGAAAAAGGGAGGAGCGGGCAGGCTGACTTATCTGAAGACAATGGCTGTGGTAGACCTGCGGTCACTCAGGCCCACCAGCCTCTCAAGCAACTCCTTCTCTCAGAAGCCCACGAGGGAAGCTGCTGCTGTCATCAGGAGGCCTGAAGGTCCACCCAGTCCCACACATGCAGAGAGGCATCACTTGCTGCTGATAACAAAGTTCTGGGTTTTCGAGGGTGCCAGGTATGGGTGGTGACTAGAGCAGCAGAGTCAACCTCATCTCCATCCAGGAAGATGTGGCCTTTGTGAGTGAAAAGAGGCTCCACTTGGGTTTTCTTTCCATCCCATGATGTGACATCATAGATTTGTACTGTCCCATCAAAGCCTGGAGAAGAACGTGGAAAGAGAGATGTGACCCTACTCTTTCTCGGAGGACTTACTCTGTCACAAGACACACAGAGGTCACTCACAGAGAAAGCTGCACCTGTACCAGTGTGGGGATGTCTCCATGAGCAGCTGTGGATACCCATCACACGTCCACACAGTATGTGATAGTATGTATCATGTACCCAGGCCTGAGGTGGTTGTGTGCATTGCCTTTGTGTGGAGGTCAGTGAGGTAAACCTTAGGTCCCATTTTCCAGGCACAGTGTACCTTGTCTTTGTCAGTCTTTTCATTGGCCTGGAACTCACCCATTTGGCTAGGCTGGCCAACCAAGGAGCCCTAGGGATCTGCCTGTCTCTGTCTCCCTGGTGATAAGCACATGCCACCACAGCCAGCTTTTCCCCCACATCCACCCCATATATACAGTATATATATGTAGCTTTTCTTTTCTTCTTCTTCTTTTTTTTTTTTTTTTTTTTTGGTTTTTCGAGACAGGGTTTCTCTGTGTAGCCCTGGCCGTCCTGGAACTCACTCTGTAGACCAGGCTGGCCTCGAACTCAGAAATCCACCTGCCTCTGCCTCCTGAGTGCTGAGATTAAAGGCGTGCACCACCACTACCCGGCTATATGTAGGTTTTCAAGACAGGGTTTCTCTGTGTAGAACGCCCAGCTATTCTACATAGGTTCTGGGGGTCAAATTTAGGTCCTTGCTAGCATGCCAAGCTTCACTGAGCTGTGTCCTCAACTTCGGCCTGTGACATCTTTATCCTCAAAACAGCATTTGCACAGGAAGTGGAGGCAGCAGAAACTTTCAAGCTGCTCCAAATCCCACCCCTCCAGCCCTCGCCTGTCAGCAGTGTTGCCCTCTTGTCCATCTGTCCCTGTCCCATCCTGCTGTCCTCCTGTTCTCCCCGGCACAATGCTTCTGTTCTTTCTGGATCCTGGAACTTCCCCTTAGTGTTTGTAACAGACCTTTCTCACTGGCTCCTGAACACACCCTCACAATGAGAATCCCTAGGCTTCAGGTGTCTGCTGCTGTGGCTAGATCTAAAAACATAAGTAACAAGCAGCTCACTGAGATGCTGTCTGGTGCAGCCTCTGGCTGTTCCAGACCTTACCATCTACAAGTCTCTCAACACACCCAAACCTCTGCAAGGCTTGCTTGTAAGAACCACTGCCAGTTGCTGTAAGTTCAGTGGTCAGCGTTCAGATAGGTAACCCAAACATCTGCAGTCAGGTTAACTATGGGGCTACAGATTCCTTCCCAAGCACCTATGGTCTCTGAGAGAGCAGTGGAGGAAGTTTCTCAACAGTACCTGAAATAGCCAAGCAGTTGTCCAGGCTTGGAGCCCAGGTCACCCGCAGCAGCTCTGGGTCAGGACTGGGTTTGAACACTGGGCACTGGGCTGAGCTCACAGGATCACAGAGATTCCGGGGGTCAAGGAGACAGAGCTGCCCATCTGAGCCAAGGCTGGCAATGCAGGGCCCAGGGCCTTGGCCCTTGTTCCTAACTTCTGCACACCATCTCTCTCCACTACAGCCAGAGCTGGGGCTGACAGTCTCCAATGGTGCCCACTTCTGGCGGGTGTCCACAAGCCCCAGCCGACCTGAGGTGCCACAGAAAGCAAAGGTATCTGCGTCTAGGACCTGAAGGCTGCTCAAGGACTCACTGTCAGTTGTACCTACAAGACAGAGGGCAAAGAAGAAAAGGTGCTGGAGTCAGGTGGGTCTGGCAGGTGGCAGGGCTGGAAAGCTGTGCCAGGCCCCCTGTTCACACCCTTCCTTCATCTTGCCAGTCTGCTCTGCGGGGCCCTGGAGGCCAGGGTTAGCACTGTATGCTTCAGGTTTCTCCAGCATCTGGCACAGAAATCTTGAGCAGTGTCTCACAGTGGCTGGAGGAGCCAGCAGGGGCACACTGTGGTAGTACCTGAGCTGTAGGTGATCTTCTGGGATTCAATATCCACAGTCCTCAGGCCGCTGAGCCGCGCCCCGTGGAGGATTCCAGGTGCCATAGAGCAGAAGACAGACACCCGAGGCCAGAGACTCTCCTCTTTGTCTGGCACATCAATGGTACTGACAGCTTCAATGACATCTGAAGCAAAAGGGAAGAGGCCAAAGTGCAGAAGGTCAGTGAGGGCAGCTGGTCAGAAACCTTCCCTGACCTTCTAAATGTCAGGGAGAGCGGGAGCTACGAGCTGGTGAGGCAGTGCGGAGACAAGGCTTTGTTCACATATCTGAAGCTGCAGAATCCCTTTCGTGTCCTCATAAATTATCTGAGGAACTGTTTTTGCAAATGGGAGACAGTGCGTCACTGCAGCCATCTTGAAATCACACGGTCCTGACATGTCTGATGGAGGAGAGAGGAAGAGGAAGGGAAAGGACACGCTGCTGATGTCAGTCACATCTACAGTGAAATGTAACAAGCACCAGATTCACGGACCAGTCCTGCTTCTTCCAAAATATGCTCTGTGACCTCACAGCTCCACGGCCTGCCAGACCTGGCAGCTCTTAGCTGCGCTGCAGATGTCACAGATAAAAATGGGAAGCCAGGAAGGGCCACCTCTCAAACAAAAATGCAACTAAGATGCATTTTCAACTAGAGTAAAATCTTAGTTTAGTTTTCATCTTTAAATATTACTTACTTCGCTTATTATTGTATGTGTGTGCATGTACCCTGGTGCCTGTGTGAAGGTCAGAGAACAACTTGAAGGAAGTCAGTTCTTTCTGTCCACTGTGTGGGTTCTAGGATTGAATTTAGATTGCCAGATGGTCAGGCTTGGCAGCAAGCGCCTTTGCCTGCTGAGCCATCTTGCTGGACCTTTTCTTTCTTTCTTTCTTTCTCTCTCTCTCTCTCTCTCTCTCTCTCTCTCTCTCTCTCTTTCTTTCTTTCTTTCTTTCTTTCTTTTTTTTGAGACAGGGTCCTGCTATGTAGCCCAGACTGGCCTCAAACTCTTTAGCACCATCTCTGTCTCCCAGTGCTGGAATGAAATGTGTTTTAATTTTGTTTGGTTCTCATTTCTGTGGTTCACTGTGTGTCTCAGGCCCAGGCTGCTTAGTTAGCTAACTGTTTCTAGTCTCTGTGTTCTATATCGTTTGATTTGTTGTTGGCCTCAAACTCACAGAGGTCCATCTGCCTTCTGTCTCCCGAGTGCTGATTCATTTGATACTTCCCTGGATGTCACTTGTAAGAGTTTGGAACAAGTATTTGCTGCATAAACTACTGAAAAGAGAAATCTCATTTTCTGCTTTGCATTTTCTTTTTCCAAAACCAGAACTCACCATTTCACGTCCACACGGGTGGAGATGAAGCTCTGTGTGCTTCTTCCGTTCTAAAGGATGGGCCTTGGTGAGAACACTGAGTGGATGGTGTGAAAGGTACTAAAAGGCTCAACAGGAGTGAGTGCTCCCTCTAGACCGGTCTGCACCAGGAGCAGGGATGGCTGGGCTCGGCTCCCATGGCTCCCGTGGCATTTTATCTAGACTTCTAACACGAGCTGAGAAGCACTTGCAACAGACACAACAGCTGAGCCTAGGGCTATTAGCTGGTCTCTAGGGAGCTCGGAAAGGCTGCTCTCCCGGGACATACTTCCCTGACTCCCTGACACCAATCCCCAGGAGCCTAAAGCTCTGAGCTGGGAGAGGCTTTTCAGCTGCTGGAAGGGAGGAAACCTATTTCAAAGATTTAGCATTAGTAAGGGCTGGAATTACAGTTTAGTGTCAGAACACTAGCTTGGCTTCTCTGAGGCCCTGGATGATCTCTCCATCCACTAGTATAAAATTGCACACACATAAAACAAGAGTCCAGCCTCTCTCTCCAGTCAGTACAAAAGTATATCCTCTAGAAAAGCCCCACCTAACATACCAAAGCAGTAAGTTAAGATGCTCAAAGAGCCAGGAGAGGTGGTACACACTGGGAGATGGAGCCCAGCCTAGTCTATAGAATGACTTCCAGGACAGCCCCAATTATATAATGAGACCCTGTCTCAAAAAAACAAAACAAAACAAAACAAAAAAAAGCAAGACATCACCACCACACACCAATGAGAAGAAAACCACCAAACTGGGATACATTACCAGCAAATATATCTAATAAAGAACTTGTATCCAGCACATACAAAGAACTTTTATAACTCAAATAAGTGAATGGCTTCACAACCACACAAAAGATGTTCAGTGGAAAACTGCAAACAAAAGCTAATGATAAACAATACCACACCCATTAGAATGCCTTTAACAAAAAAGCCAGGGTTAGGGACAAATGCTTGCCCAACAGGCATAAGGCTTAATCCCTAGGCACTCAGAGACGGCGACAAATGTTGGTGAGCAATGGAAAAATGGTAACTTTTGCACATTGCTAGTGGGACATAAATGAAACCATTTTGTAAGATTGTGTGTGTGTGTGCGCGTGTGTGCCTACATGAGTTTCTGTGCACATGCCAATGGAAGTCTGAGGGTGTCAGCTCATGCTCTGGAGTAACAGAGAACCGTGAGCTACCTGACAACCAAATGTGCTGGGAACCAAACCCAGGTCCTCTGCAATGGCAGGAAGAGCTCTTAACCACCAAGCTATCTCTTTAGCCTCAACTTTTAGTTATTTAGAAACAAAACAAAACCCCATAAATTTACCACACAATTCAGCAATGTATGTCCACATCAAGATTTGTACATTAGGGCTGGAAGAGATAGGGAAAAATGCCATTACTCATACAAGGGCATAGTGGAGGCAATGAAGGGGAGCAAATCACTGATGGGTGCCATAACATGAACAGTCTTAAAAGCATCTGCTAAGGAACAGAGGCCAGATACAAGAGAATACACGAGAGGGTCCGATGGTAAGATATTTTTCAGAATAGGCAAGTCTGCAATTAATAACTGGGGCACAGTGTGGAAGTGAGATTAATAGTAAAGTAAATGGCCTCACAGATCTTTGTGGGAACGATCTGTGAAAATCGTTCTGAAATTGAGTTATAGTGATGGCTGCAAAACTTGGCAAATTATCTTTAAAATTCATTGACCTGTACACCCAAAATGGAATCATTTGGTAGGTAACGGGCACCCCATTCAAACAGCAGCAATGAGCCAGGTGGTGGTGGTGGTGGTGGTGCACGCCTTTAGTCCCAGCCTTTAATAGGGAGGCAGAGGCAGGCAGATCTCTGAGGCCAGCCTGGTCTACATGAGCGAGTTTTAGGACACCCAGGGCTACACAGAGAAACCCTGCCTCTAAACATCAAAACCCAGCACCAACAAAAATCTACCACATGTACAGGTAAGCAACACAAGGAACTGAGAACAACCACACAGACAAGTGTTGAGAGAGCACTTGGTCAGGGACGAGCCTGTACAGCATGCCCGTGCAGCAGTGAAGCCACTGTGCTGACATGGGGAGCTCTGTGGAGGCAGTGTGTAGCGGCCCACTTCCTGCTGGAGGAGGGAATGGATGAATGGCTGCATCAGGCTAGAGGGATACGAGCTCTGGTGTCTGCCTAACAAGGACCTGCAGTCCCGTTGCGTGTTCCCACAAGGGGACATCCTAACGCTGACAAAGGACAGGACCAACACTTCCTGCTCCTTCTCTGTGCCCCTTGGGAAGCAATGTGATCTCTGGGTAAGAAACTGCCAGTGAGCATCTTACTCACTTGCGACTTGCCTTCCCTAGAACTAGCATACTGTAAAAGGAGGGCCCTCCTCCAGCCTCCTCCTCCAAGAGTGCTCCTGAGTGGCTCTAGCTCCTTCCTCTGCCCATGTCCAGCAGAGAGGTCCTGGCTCTCTAGGTGCTCTGCCAGCACCTGGGTTGGTCAATTCGACTCCTGGAGGAAGTTCAAAGAAGACCTATTAGGCCTGTCTGCTACACTGTGGATGCTAACTCATCTTTGTTGCACGTATACAGAAACTGTGCTGCCCCTGTCCCTTCCTTTAAGTGCTGTTTTGCTGGCCCAGCATAAAAGACAGGAGTGTGCGAGTCACTTTCTTAAAACTTCACCTTCCACCAGTGAACCCCACTTACCGTTGTCCCCCCTAACTTGCCATACTTGAACGTGACGCCCTGGAGGTCCACTGGTCACCAGCAACCTGTTCCAGAGAGATGGAAGATCCTAAGTCCAGGCAGAAGCTTGCCCTCACCCCAGCAGCTTTCCTCCCCAGCCCACTCAGGAGCCCTGGGACCAGCTGCCTCATTCAACAGATGAGCAGGCTCACCCTACTTTAGACAGGATCACAACTCAAGAAAGCCACAGACTGAGCCCAGGGTGCCACAGGTCATGATGGTCACCTAGAAAGGACACAAGTAGGCAGCCTGAACGCAGACCCTGACTAAAACCTGAACTTCTCTAGGACTCTGTCAGCTCTCGGGTGAGCAGCAGAGCACTTTTCCACTCTGTATTTGGTCCCTGGAGCAACTCCATAGACTTGTAGGGGCTACTAATCAAACTGGCTGCTAGGCTAATGATTTCTTCAGATGCTAAATCTGTGTGCCATAGCCCCACGTACACCTACCATGTCTGTATCCTGAGATGTGGGCATGCTGATAGAAAGACAGACAGATGCTGCAGAACATTTCCTGTCATCCCCAAAGAATGGAAAGCCTGGGACACAGACTGGCCATACCTGGTATCTGGCACATGCTTTAGGTCAAAGACAGATGTGTCTGAAAATCCTCCGTGGCTCACTTTGAAGTCCCTCTCTGGGTATAAGCCCTAGAATCAGAGGAGCAGGGCAATCAGACAGCTCCGGCTTTCCTTTCCCTTTTTGGCTTTTCTAGGCAGGGTGTCTGTGTAGCCCTGGCTGCCCTGGAACTCGCTCTGTAGACCAGGCTGGCCTCGAACTCAAGAGTGCTGGGATTAAAGGCGTGCAACAGCAGGCCCTGCCCAGCACCTGCTTTTCGAGTGAGTGCTAGGGAAGGAGGCCATCAAAGTCACTCAGCTGGACCTTGGCAGTGCCCATCTACTGCCAAGGTCCAGCTGTGCAAATATGCACATGTTCAGCTTCTTTCCTTCCTGCCTGTCTCTGAGGGACAAAACACTTTACACCTTCCTAGAGGAGTCACAGAAGACAGCTTCACCCAAGAAAAGAAAGATTACTACCACCAACCCACTCTCCCTCCCACTAGAAGCAAGGTGGGTCCTTCTAGACAAAACAACCATGTAACAAGTGTTCACTCTATTAGGCACATCTGTTTTTCTTATTTTTTTGAGACAAGCTCTCACTGTCTAACCCTGGCTGGCTAGTAGCAGCCACTGACTACACATACACAGCTACCACTCACACATTCTCTCCCCCCGACGACTTCAGGGACTATTCTTTCTTTGCATCATTTAAATGTGCTCCCTAAGGTTCTGTCCTGCTGTCTCAGACTCTACACCTTCATCCCAGGTGACCTTTTTCATCCCCATGCCTCCCATGAACCTCTACTCTGACGGCTCCCTAATCTAGCCTCTGTGCAATGGACTGAGATTGAACGGAGGGTCTGCTCATACTCTGTGACTACTACACCAGTGGCTACTTCTCAAGGCTCTATATTTTTAAAATTTATTTTATATATATGGATGTTTTGCCTGCATGCACAGCTGGTGCCCTTGAAGGCCAGAAGAGGATGCTGGATGCCCTGGACAGGAGTTATAGAAAGTTATGAACTGCATTAGCTGCGATGTGGGTGCTCAAACACAGATCCTCTGGAAGCGCAGCTGGTGTTCTGAGCCCCGAACTCCAGGCCCCCACATCTATTTCTGATAAAGTAAGACTGCCCTTTACCTGTAGCAGCTCTCTTGTGAACCACCTGATTTTCCTCAGCATTCATCTCTATGCACTGGAGCCTCTTTCTACTAGACTTTGTTTTTTTCTTTTTTGAGATAGGGTTTTTCTGTGTAACCTTGGATGTCCTGGAACTCATTCTGTAAACCAGGCTGGCCTTCAACTCACAGGGATCCACCTGCCTCTGCATCCCAAGTTCTAGGATTAAAGGTGTGTACCACCACTTCCCGGCTCCTTCTGTAGACTTTAAGGGCAGACCCAGGTACTTGTCAGGTACATTGTGGTTGTAACAGGCACTCCAGAAATGCATAATAAATTGACATATAAAATCAGCTTCTCTATTTAAGTTACCTGGTTTTCCTTTACAGACAGTCTGAGAGGTAGTATCAAATGAAGAATCTCATTTTTTTTCAAACTTTCATAACCAGCAACGAAGACTCCTGAAACAAAACAGTAACTATGACCAAGTGTTAGAAATATCATGGATCTCCGGGCAGTGGTGGTGCACGCCTTTAATCCCAGCACTTGGGAGGCAGACAGGTGGATTTCTGAGTTTGAGGCTAGCCTGGTCTACAGAGTGAGTTCCAGGACACCCAGGGCTATACAGAGAAACCCTGTCTTGAAAAACCAAAAAAAAAAAAAAAAAAAGAAAGAAAGAAAAAGAAAGAGAAAGAAAGAAATATCATGGATCATGGTTGGATTTATACATTACCCCAAAGGATAAATACCGTCCCTATTCTCTGAGCAGCTTTGTGCTAGGGGATAGAAGTTGAATGAGTCTCTCTAAAGGTTCAGACTTCAAAACTCAGCCTGAGAGGCAGAGCCCCATCTCTTTTAATACCTTTTTCACCAATCCACTCAAGGACTCGAGTGGCTCCTGAGAGGTCAAATGCATGGAAGTCTTGGTACCTGCAGATAGGGATACAAAAATCACGCAATGCACGGCTAACCAAGAACTCTCAGATCGCTTAAGGATTAGTGGAACCAGGCTCTGGAGTTAGGTAGACGTGGGGCTGAATCTTTTTTTCTGCACTTTACTCCCTGGGTGTAGGACCAGGCTGGCCATAAGGAACCAAGCCTTAGTTCCTCACCTGTGGAACTCCCACAAAGTTGATTTCCCCAAGTTGAGATGAACAATCAGTAGGAGAATCTGTGTTCAAGTTAACCTAGAGGCCGGCACAAGGTAGCCGGTCATGTGTGCTATATCAGTCCTCACAAGCGCGGATTGGTCACATTATTTGCTTACAAAGGACCGAAAGTCCCAGAGCTAGAGGCCGGAGATCAGGACCTCCGTCCGCCCGTGCCTGGGCACTGCCCCCGAGCCCACATGGGCCCGTGCCCTCTCCCATTACCCATCAGACCCGCCCACGGCCCGATTTACAAGCGCAAAGACTCCACGAGCCAGTCCTCCGCGAGCTCCATAGCAACTGTGGCTTCCGTCGCTCCACTTCCGCCAGCCAGACTTCCTGGGCAGGCGCGTGTTCTCGCGAGGAGAGGAGAGGGCGTGGTCTTCCGCCCAGCTGGGTTGTGAGTGCTCAGAGCTGCGCAAAGCCCTGTTGATGTTTATTCGGTACTGTGTGCAGAGTCCGGGTGAAAAAATACCCAGATTCATCGATGTTAGCTACAAGCGGGATCGGAGACATCAAATATACCCCTGTATATTTAGGATCGAGTATGTGCAGCCAGAGAGCTGTCAGTGTCCCAAAGCCAGGTACAATACAGACTTAATTGGAACTTTAGGTAAACAGTTAATTTAAAAGTTTGCGTGAATATGTCCGTGCAGGATGTTTAGGATTTTTTTTTTTTTTTAAATGAAAGGAATCTTGTTAGGCTGGGGATGTAGCTCAGCTTGCCTAGCGTGCACGGAGTTAGCTTTCCAGTACCATGTAAAAACAGACAAACAAAAAAAACCCAGCGTGGTGGCGCACGACTGTAATTCCAGGGCACAGGGATAGAGGCAGGATCCGAAGTTTTAGGTCATCACCTGCTGCATAGAAAGTTCGAGGCCGGTCTACGTTACACAAGACACTATCAATAAAGTATCTAACATTCCAATTTAATTTTTATTCTATAACTTTGGCAATATGTATGGAGGACCCTACATCCAGAGAAGAATAAGAACACAGCAGGGCTGGATTCCAGCGTGGTTCTATCCCGTTTGCAACAGGTACTGCACTAAAGTTTGCTATGAGGATGAAAGATGGGCCGAGTGTAGCATTGTGTAGGCAGCCTCCCATTGCAGGGGAAGAAACTTTAGGTAGCAGAACTCATGGCTGGCAATGGGTCAATGCAGCCAACACAATGCCTGATTGCTGAGAGTTGGCAAGCGCTCATCATCTGGCTGGTGCTATGGTGAGGGGTTATAGGGGTTTTCCAAGACCACCTCATCTCTCTGAACTGCTACCTCCAGAGCCCTTCCCTCTTTCCTCAAAGGTGGGTGGAAGGACAGGCCCAGAATTCTGTGTAAAGAGCAGTATTTTTATTCACAACTTCATGAGGGAAGCAAGAAATACAGCAGGAAAGACTTTGTGTCTGCATCATCAACATTCCTGGTGACCCACCAGAAATCACAGTAACAGAGTAACACATTTGAGCTTAGGATTTACATCCAGACGAGGCCACTGCTAGGGTTCCATTCGTCAGCTTCCCTGGATGGACACATTCTAAGCCCAGTGTCATGTTTGTTCCGTTATTGGCATCACTTCTGCAGTATTGGCTCCAGCAGCCTCCTGTACTGAAGGCAAAAAGAGAAGACTTGACCCTGGAGCCCACAAATCAGGGATATGCTGCGAGTACACAGGAGGGCAGCAGCCGGCTCTCAGCTGAACCTCTGGCTCTCTGAAAGACCTGAGGAGTCAGGGGTAACGGTTTTCCCAGAATATAGCCCCAACTTCACAGAGTAATCATGACAACTAAAGGACATCACAGAAATCAAGCCCAAGGCATTAGACAAGTGTCAGCGACATGCCCCACCCCCCAAGCTCTGCTCCAGACCTCACTCTGATTCTCCCTGCCACTGGCCATGGCAGTATTGCTTCCTCTGAGATTCTCTGGTTGGTTTTGGTATTTCAGGCCTTCAAAATAATGTCCCTAGGAGTAATGTTCTCTCTCTCTTGGGACTCAGCCAGCCCAAACTTCTCAATTTTGCATCCCAGATCCCTGGGATGTTTGCTGGGACTGGAGATAGACCTGCTTCTAAGGAATGTCTCTTCTTTGAGCATGTGCACACTGTGCTAAGCACAGTGGGGGATAGGAAGGGAGTTCTCAGCAAAGTCCTGCCAGAGGCTTGCAGACATGTGGAAGGAGCACCTACCTACCAAGAGCTTTGTGTGTGCCTAGGGCTGCACATGTGACACAAATGATCTCATCTACTGGAAAGTGGGCCTGTTTCTATTTGACGAAGAACACATTTCTAAGGTCACAGAGCTACTTAGCTAGGTATGGCCCCAGCATGCATCCCACCCCACAACCCTATCACACTACCTTCTGCACACAGCAACAAATACCAGGACAGTAGGGTGCAGTGGGGACAATACCAGAAGCAAAGAACGGAGGAGCTGCAACCCAAGCTGGCAGAACACCAAGCCCTTGAGCACTACAGGTCAATGCTTTACAACCAGCAGTGATTCCAGCCCACTTCTACTTGGGGGGACACTGACACTCGTGTCTGATCTCAAACCATCCTCCTGCCTCAACCTCTGAGGCATTTGGGAGTGCATTGTTCTTGGTCTGGAGGGAATTTTGGTTATCACAACTTGGTAAGGAAGGAATGTGCTGCTGGCATCTGGTTGGTAGAGACCAGGGATGTGTTAAGCATCCTCAGTGCACAGGGCGGCCCTGCAGAGCCTTTACTGTCAGGAGCACTGGGAAATGGAAGGGAGGCTGGAAAGCAGGCTGGTTCTGAGTTGTCACCATTGGTAACATCCCACCTCTGGGCCTCAGGGATCACAGCTTGGGACATGAGCACAGACTGGCAAAGGTGGGCTTGCTAATACACTGGATGACAGCCAGGGTGATAAGGCTGTGTGGCCTGGAGATTTAAGGGCTAGTGTAGTCCTAGTCTGTGACTTCAGACTGGGAATGGGCAAGGAGGAACTTCTTTCTCCTGCAGTCTGCTGCGTCATTTTCCAGTCTTTGGAATATTCCCGCTTTGAGCCCTGGGACCCTGGCTTTTTGGTATCCATTCGCATTCCTTTTTGGCTAGGCAGTCCCACCCTGAACCCACGCTGGGTGGCAATTCTTCTGTGCTGGTACTAGGGAAGGGACTTACCTGGATTAGGGGAGCTGGGCCACTGAGGTTCATGCCTAGAGCTTTCTTTAGCAGGAGGATCCTGAGCAGATCATGACTCAGCTGTAGTCTCTGGTCCCTCTGGGTGTTAGGGGGTGCTGTCTCCACCAGTGACAGGCTTGGGGGTTCCAGACTCTTCTTGCCCATGAAGTGACCTAAAAAAGGAGGTGCCAAGGTACATGGAAGCTAGGGATGAGGACCCTATTACCATAAGCGCAAGTTCTGGTCTATTCTACCTTTGAGCTCTCACAGAGGGAAGACAAAAAACATTCTCCTTAGCAAGAAGCCACAGATCTCTGGGTGGAGGCAAAACTGACATCCTCAGCTTTTCCTGACCCGCTGGAAGACAGAAGAAGGGTAGATAGCCCGGGACCAGGGAGATTATCTGCTAGGAAAATAAGTGGAAAAGGTGCCTCTAGATGGATGTGCAGAAAAGACACGAGGTGAGAAGACCTGGTAGTCTGCCTAAGGGAAGGGGGACCGACTGGCAACCAGATCTAAGATGCTGGCCCGGCCCTGTCTTAAACTTGCTGCGTGGGTTATCTTAGCCAAGTCTGTGAGTACTAGGGTCTCAAGATTTCCATCTTGAGAATAAACTTGATGAGCCCTTGGGGTCTACAGGAGCTCCACCACTAAGAGCCTTCAGAAGGTTGAAAAGGAAACTGAGGACCAAGGAAAAAGAGACATGCTTGTCGGGGTCCCCTAACACTTACCAGTTGCCCAGAGGTTGCCCCGAGGGTGCACTCGAATCTTGCTTGCTCGGCTGCGGGGCTCCGGGAGATCCCAGTTGAAGGGAGCGACGCCGGAAGCGAACAATGCGAAGAGCAGGAGACCACGGAGCAGCCAAGAGCTCCCTGCCTGCCAGGTCATGGCTGTGCCAAACAGGCTCTTCTCTGGCACTCTCAGGGTTGTAGTTCCTGAAGCCCGCCTTCCAGGCTTTTAAACTATGAGTCTGGAGCGGTGCCTCCCTGAGGAGCCGAGCTCGCTCCGCCCCAGAGCCCCGCCCCCGCAGGCTCCGCCCCCCCAGCCTTGCATCTCGGGGTTTCTAGCAGAAACCCACCAAAGTCACGAGCGACCTGGTGTGTGGCATCGCCCCCAGCAAAGGTGGTTCCCAAGGCCACTGACACAGCTTTCTGCCATCCTGTTGTTACTTTAGTCCTCAAAGCTTCTCCTTAAAGCTAAAGTAGAACAAGAAGCCCTGCTCTTGGCAGCATGTGTTTGGCATCATCCCTCAGAGGAACTCCAGTGAAAGTATCCTGTCACCCCCTGTCTCAAACCATCTGAGCCTTGCATGCACTGCTCTGCTCTCACAAATGGCACACGCTGGGTAACCTGGAAAAGTTCTGTGCCCAGAATGGGGACAGAATGATGGAGAAGGGGACGAGGAGCTGTCTCCTAGTAGTGGCACCCTTTGGAGGGCCTGGCTTATCATACTGGGCATTAGGCCGACCTACCCTGTAGGTCAGATCAGTGGAAAGATTGCTGGGTGAGATGACTTCTTCTATTGTAAACTGGAAATAACCATACCGCCTATACCTTTAATAGTTTTACATTTTTTAGTAAAAATCTATTTGTGGTTTGTATCTTTTTGAGGAATAGTCTGTGTAGTCCTGGATGTTATGGAACTCACTATGTAGACCAGGCTGGCCTCGAATTCAGAGCTGCCTGCCTCTGCCTCCCGAGTGCTGGGATTTAAGGTGTGCACCATTGCCTGGCAGTACTACTTGCTGAGGAGCAGAACTCTGTCTTCCAGAGCTGTCCTAACTGGTCTTGGAAAATGTCTTCAGTCATCAGTGACATCCCTGAATGAGCAGGGGCAGATATGTGCTCTGACCCAGCATTGTGGGAAGGACAGGAGGGGACACCAAATCCCTTCTCCCAAGAGTTCACCTTCTCCTTGGAAACTAAGTCAAGGAGTGACTGATGGAATGGGGTATTAAGTCTTGGACCCTTTACTGTAACATTTGAGCCTCTTAGCATTATGTTTTTTGCTTTGAGACATGAGCTATGTAGCTCTTCTGTCCTGGAACTTGCTACATAGAATGGATTGAGTTGAATTTACAGCAATCCTCCTGTCTGAGGTTTCTAAGTACCAGATTACAGGTGTGAACCACTCTACTTGGTTTGCTGTCCTTACTGCTACATACAGCTAGCTGAGCAGGGCCAGGAGTCCTATGGATCACCATCCCAGAAGGGGATCTTGGCACTCTTGTGGATGTCAGATGTTAGCACATTATAGGCATTGTCCTCAATTGTCCGTGTGTGTGTGTGTGTGTGTGTGTGTGTGTGTGTGCGCTCACATGTGGAGGTCAGAGGACAACTTTCACGGGTCAGTTCTGACCTTCTGCTTTGTTTGAGGCAGGGTGTGCTTGTTTCCGCTGTCTGCCATGTAGTCCAGTTTAGCATGCCCACAGATTCTGGGTTGTTCTCCCAACCATCTCTCATCTTACCACAGAAACACTGATTGCATGTATGTGTCAGTACATACAGTTTGTCATGTGGGTTCTAAAAATCTGAACTTAACTGTACTGGTTAGTTTTGTGTGCCAACTTGACACAAGCTGGAGTTATCACAGAGAAAGGAGTTTCAGTTGAGAAAATGCCTCCATGAGATCCAGCGGTAAGGCATTTTCTCAATTAGTGATCAAGGGGGGAGGGCCCCTTGTGGGTAGTGCCATTTCTGGGCTGGTAGTCTTGGGCTCTATAAGAAAGCCAGCTGAGCAAGCCAGGAGAAGCAAGACAGTAAGGAACATCCCTCCATGGCCTCTACACCATCTCCTGCTCCTTGAGTTCCACTCCTGACTTCCTTTTGTGATGAACAGCAACATGGAAGTGTAAGCTCAATAAACCCTTTCCTCCCCAACTTATATCTTGGTCATGTTTGTGCAGGAATGGAAAACCCGACTAAAACAAATTGGTACCAGCATAGTGGGGTATTCCTGTGACAATCTGACCATGTTTTGGGGAGGACTGTGGAAGGACTTTGGAACTTTGGGCTAGAAGATCCATTCGGTGTTAAGAGCTTTGTGGGATGTTGTGTAGGAGCTTGGAAGATAATGCTGAGAACAGTGCAGAAGATGGAGGCCTGGCTTGTGAAATTTCAGAGGGAAGATTAAAGACTCTTATCAGGGCAGTTGCTATTTTGACTGACTATAAAGGTTCTGTGGTTTTGGTTAGCTGGGGCTGAAGGATCACCTGTGATTAACAAGATACCAGAATTTCTATTGCATTGCTGAGACTATTGATGCTAGTTGTTTGGAGCTGGGAAATTGCCAGTAATTGAGAGGATACCAGCATCATTGGGGTAAAAATCTTCTGAGATGTGTTTTCTAAGAGCACAGAGGCTGAGTTCCAGAGATAGCCAAGGTTGTACCTTGAGCTGTAGCAGGACTTGGTAATGTGTAAGAGCCACTCAGGTGGTACTGGTTTTGAGGGCATGAAGAAGTCATGAAGAGCAGCTGAGGCCTGGGCACTGGAGAGGCCACAGAAGGCCAATGGTGAAGGTGCAGCCTCAGTTGCAATTCCAGGACTGAAGAGGTCATGCAAAGAAGTCGAGGCTCGGTACTTCAAGAGGCTGTGGAAGGTCATTAGTGAAGGTGCAGCCTCAGCTGCAATTGACAGCCCAGGACTGAAGGGGTCATGCAACGGAGGTGAGGCTTGGCACCATGAAAAGAGCCTACAAGAAGCTGTTGGTAAACCTAGCTACAGCGGAAGACAGCAGTGTTTTGGAGATGCCAGTACCATGAGATGACCACCAAGAAGAGCAGCAGCAGTGGAGTACAGGCATCTGGAGCCATGCTACAAGGGGCAGAGCTGGAGAAGTGACTCAAGCCCTTGGAGGAATCCAGAAGATCATGAGTGGATCCCAGACATTGGATGGTTGGAGTTTGATTTTGCTTTTGATTGTGACTGTGCCCTGATATTTTCCCTCTTGAAGAAAGAAGGTATTTTAGTGGAGCCCACAGTTAAGAGACTGAATTTTTAAAAGACTTTGAATTTTAAGAGATTGGATGTTTAAAAGGGACTGAAATGTTAATATGTAAGAATTTTCAAGGACTATGGGACTTTTAAAGTTATTTAGATCTTGGGGATGAATAAGAAAGTAAGGGTGGAGGCTTAATGGTGATGTGTTTGTCAAGTTGACAAGGGGTTAATTGTACTGGCTAGTTTTGTGTGTCAACTTGACACAAGCTGGAGTTATCACAGAGAAAGGAGTTTCAGTTGAGAAAATGCCTCCATGAGATCCAGCTGTAAGGCATTTTCTCAATTAGTGATCAGGGGTGGAGGGCCCCTTGTGGGTGGTACCATCTGTGGGCTGGTAGTCTTGGGTTCTATAAGAGAGCAGGCTGAGCAAGCCAGGAGAAGCAAGCAAGCCAGTAAGCAGCATTCCTCCATGGCCTCTGCATCGACTCCTGCTCCTTGACCTGCTTGAGTTCCAGTCCTGACTTCCTTTTGTGTTGAACAGCAACATGGAAATGTAAGCTCAATAAACCCTTTCCTCCCCAACTTGCATCTTGATCATGATGTTTGTGCAGGAATAGAAACCCTGACTAAGACACTCAATCTTGTTGTAGCAAGTGCTTTTATCCACTGGGTCATCTCCCCAGCCCACACCTTATTTTTTGAGGCAGGGTCTCTTGCTGAAACTGGAGCTCACTGATTTAAGACTGGCTGGCCAGCACGCCTAGGGCTCCTCCTGTCTCCACCTCCCCAGCACTGGGATTTTAGGTGCTTGCTCACACTCCTGGCTTTTTATTTGGTGCTGGGAATCTGAACTCAGGTCCTCATACTTGTGTGGTAAGCATTTTAATAAGCTGAGCCACCCCCAGGCCCAGGGAAGCTTTCTGAGGCTGTGTTGCTGAGGCCCTGGAGTGTGGCACACGGGACAGTGACAGTCCATTTATGGCCCTGGCTTTTCCCTCCAGTCTCCTTGCTTCTCACCTCCAATCTGACATTCACACCTCCCTGCTTTCTTGTCACAGCTTAGCCATGGTGTTCAGATATAGCTCTTATCACCTTCCCATAATAATCATTCCCTGTGTGGCTGCCTCCCGCTTTTCTGCATCCATCACACACCCAGACTCGCTTTGGTCCATGGATGTAGAAACCAAGGGAAATAGTATTTAGCGAGTGCTGACTTCCTTAAACGCTTGAAGGAACTCATTTGACAAGCTTCTCTCTTATGTTATTGGCAAAGATCACCTCAGAGGCTGCGTTACTTGCCCAGACATTTCAGTGGAGTCAGTCTCCAAGTCTGACATGACACCTTTGGGGCACTGCCTCATGCACCCAAAGCTGTGAGAACAGCCACAGCTCTCCCTAACACACACACCTGTTTTCCCACGCCTGGATTGTCTCAGCACCGGGGTGAGTTTTGAGTTCTCTGGGGGCAGAGCTAGTGACACTGCTCTCTTGCATGTGACACTGAGTTCTGTTTTCACAGGCTCACTGATCTGAACAAAGTCTAGCTCCATCTGACACACGCAGGAAGCCAGGAAGCCGCTACTCAGGGAAGAGAGTGAGAGCTCAGGAAGCCAGGAAGCCCTGCAAAGTGAGCAGGCCAGGCAGAGGCCCTAACTGTGCATGTGATGCTGTGCATTTAAGGTGACAGTTAGACACTGAAGTAATATTTTCAACCCCAAAGAGGGTTTCTAAAAATGTTTTGGGATTTTAGAGACTTACACTCACTGTGGAGCCTAAGGCTGGCCTTGAACTCAAAATCCTCTTGCTTCAACCTCTCCAGTGCTGGGATATGTGCCACATTACTGAGTGTCCAAAGAAGTTTAAATACTTGGGAATCTGGTACAGAATCTTACCATTTCTAATAGATTTGATAATCTAAGCAAACCTGAGGAAGAGAGGGCTTTGCAAATCTAGGTTTTCTTCAGTAGCCCATTCAACTTTCAAAGATGGGACAGGATAAGGCACCCAGTGCAGCAACTTGCACTGGGAAAAGAGCAGACCTCTGCTGTACACAGACCTTGCAAAGATGCAGTGTAAATGCCTGGACTCTGCTTTCTCTCCTGGGTGGAACAGAGGTTATTCTGAGGCTTGTTAAATTGGAAACAACAGTTCTTGCCTCTGCAGCCATCACTAGAGCAGCCACTGCCAGAATGAAGCTCAATCCCTTGGTGAGTTCTGACTGAAGCAATTAAGTGGCATTTCAGTGGACCCTCACATTCGAAAGTACATGATGTCTTCTCTTCTTTCCAAAGGCCGAAACAGAAGTATAGTGATAAGATGGTGATGTTCAGGTTGTCGGAGGACACCACAAAGGTCAGCAGATTAGCAAGGTGGTCCAGGTGTACAGAGAGCAATGTGTCATCTACACTGCGGCACAGAAAGGCTAATGGCCTAACTGTCCATGCCGGCATCCACCCCAGCACGGTGGGAATCACCAGGCTAAAGCTGGACAAAGAACACAAGAAAATCCTAGAAGGAAAAGCCCAGTTCTGCCCAGCAGGAGAGGAGGAGGGCAAATACAAGGATGATCAAGAAGATGCAGGGGCAGAAACATATCATGCACAACTTTCATTAAAGCCTGCTTATGTGGAAAAAAACAGGAAAGAATAAGTTTGTTATAAACTGTAAAGTACTTTTAGTAGAACAGATGGTGGGATCCCAGGAAAAGCAAAGCCTGGTGAAGTCTGAAGCCCATCACCAGGAAGACCAGTGTGTCCACACAACAGAGCATGGTCCTGCCCAAAGCATGCCTGTGACACCTTGGTTCCTAAATCAAAATGCCAGTGCACATACATCACTTCTTCCTTCCTTCCTTCCTTCCTTCCTTCCTTCCTTCCTTCCTTCTCTGCCTGCTTCTGCCTCCTATGTGTTGGTGGGATTAAGGGCTTGGGCCTCCACACTTGGCATTACCTCAATTCTTGACCCGTTCTAAGAATTCTGTAGCACTCTGGTTTTGGCTTGAATAAACTGGCAGGCTGAGAGCTCTGACCAAAGCTTGATGTCAGTTAATTCACTTGTGTAACATTAAGCCCTGGATGTAAATTTGTCTAACTAGGCTCCTTGAAGAAAAGCTGGAACCAGGCTTACCAATCCAAATAGATGGGGCATTAAAGCCAAGGTTGTAGTGGAGAGACTGAAAGTGGCAGAGGCCTACTGGGAATGCCTAGGACAGGCATGTGTAGGTCAGAGTGAGTACTTAGATTTAACTGTATATGAGAAAAGGGCTTTGTTTTATTGTACAAGCTTCAGAAAAACCGGGGTAACAAGGCAAAATGTTCTTGACTGATCAGAGTAAGAGACTGGGGCAGGAGTGTCAGGGTAATGAGGCTATCGGATTTCTGTTTCCTAAAGACGCCCTCATGGATTTAGAAGTTTGCAGAAGATCATCCTAAAGAAAGTTCAAATATCTGACAGATTTAGCTTTTTAGTTTGTTTGCGTTTTGAGACTGGGTCTCGTGTAGCTCAAGTTGGCCTTGAACTCACTGTTTGTAGCTAAGGCTGGGCCTTAAATTCCTGGTGTGCCTGCCTCCATTTCTCCCTGTGCCAGGATTATAGACATGGGCTTCCATACTCATTCAGGAGATGGCTTGTTGTAGATGTTGCCAAAACTAACTATACTAAGAAACTTTTTTTTTTTTTTTTTTGAGACAGTATTTCTCTGTGCAGCCCTGGATGTCCTGGAACTCACTCTGTAGACAAGGCTGGCCTCAAACTCAGAAATCCGCCTGCCTCTACCTTCCAAGTGCTGGGATTAAAGGTGTGTGCCACCACTGCCCGGCACTAAGAAACTTTTGAGAAATAGCCTCAGCAAAGTTAGCAGGCTAATTTGGACAGGGATTATTATGTAACACCACAGGGTGGCCCAAGAGTTCTCTGTCCTTGGAAACTATTATAAGCTTTCTTTCTTCTTCTTCTTCTTTTTCTTCTTCTTCCTCCTCCTCCTCTTCCATGATGATGATGATGATGATGATGATGATGATGATGATGATGATGATG
>JADRCH010000016.1:18308318-18363299 GCA_019843965.1 Rhynchomys soricoides
TGATGATGATGATGATGATGATGATGATGATGATGATGATGATGATGTTGTTGTTTTCCTAGCATGGTTGCTCTGTAAACCCTGGCTGTCCTGGAACTCAGAGACGCCTTTGCCCCCGAGTGCTGGGGCTAAAGGCGTGCATCACCACCACCCAACTTTCTTTTTATTACATTTTCTGCCCATTCTATAAAGCACAGAAATAGCAGTTTCCTTCTTTGTACTAGATACTAGGACACCAAGAGTCAAAAGATACGGATTTCTTCCAGCAGAAAACAGACTCTTTCACTATCTTAGGTTTAATGTAAGACAACTGATTTCAGATCTGGTTTTATCCATTTCCACTCCAACAATAATTTCATCTCTAATTTCTTCAGTTACAATTTTATATTTTATCACATAATACTAGATTTATCTGTACAGAACAAGACAAGTATTTAAATAAATTTAAAAATAAACACAATACTGTACTAGGCACTAGGGGATACCCAAAGATGAATCCAAAACCAGACGTGTCTCAATGCCTGAAGGAATCAACCCTCAGTCTAATGGGAAGAGGGACATAGAGAAAGCCAGCTGCCCTGAGGAATGTTAGAGAGAACAAGGACAAAGCACTGAGCAGTGTGAAGTGGGAGCATCACCCACATTCATCAAGGATAAGCAGCACTCCATTGGAAGCTGCTCAGCATCGTTCTGGGATCACACTAGAATCCTATGTGGGAAAAGGCCCCGCACACCAAGGCAGAGTTCTGAACGGGCACCAAAGACTGCTCACTCACCTCTGCAGCTGGGTCTAGCTGGAAATCTGACACAGCAGATGTTCAATAAGCTTCTGCTGAATGAGTGAGAAAATTCTTAGCTGCCCCCCAGGCAGTGACTAGCATAAGCAAAGGTGGCATGTCTACATGGTAAGACCCATGTGGACGCAGAGAATGGGGTCTGAGGAGAGCTGAAACAGGAAGAGTCCCGAGTGAGGCTTACAGTGAGTCTTGGAAGGAATGTCTTCCCAATTTGTGGTACACCTTGATTGTTTTAGTCTCAATAACATCCCTTGATTAAATAGCGTTTTCTATATCCAGACATACTTTACAACAATACCACAGGCCCTGGTATTGTTCTATTCCAGCATCAGAGGACAGTGATGAAGGTACAGACGGGCAGAAAACAGCTCACATCGCCTGCCTGGCTCAAAGAGCACCCCAAGGAAGGGAGGGTCCATGGAGCCAGCTACAATTAGATCATCTCTTGGAGCTCAACAGTGTTAGAACACTGTCACAGGGAGAGTCACAGCAGACGATGGAATAGTGTCTCCCCCATGTGATGAGCGGCTAGCTGAATGTGATAAACACTAAAGCAAGCACCAAAGCACTAGAGAGAGCCTCTGTGCAAGTCCCCGGAAAAATACCAGCAATCAAGAAAGCCGAGGCTCTCAAAACCTATGACTCCCTAGGTAAAGTGACAAATGTCAACGGTCCAACTGATAAAAGAGAACACAGGAAGAGTCTGCAGGCATACAGAAACAAGAAAGCAGAATTAACATTAAAGGGTACTCGTGTTGCTTAGATGGAACCATGGTAAGAGGAAGTTTTCAGATTCAAAATTGGCAAGGCCAAGAGAGAATGTACTTACTAAATAACAGGAAAGCACATATCACTTTAATGATTCATACGCTCTCCTTACAACGCTAATCTAAGATACTAAGATGCCTCTGCTTCCAGTGCATGACTATACCAATATTTAATAGACGCTGCTTCATGGAGGAACAGAGGGCAGCGTCTATACAATGAGGCTCCTGCAGCCGAGAAGCTCACAGCCGGCAGGAATCTTGAGACCATACCCCAAATCCAGAGTACTGTACAGCTGTCAAGGATCAGCAGCAGCAGAACAATTATGTCTAAAAATGGTGAGACTGGGACAAGCACAGAGGAGAGAAAGAGGCAATACAGTGAGGACATCAAGGACAATGGGTGGAGATGCTCATTCACTCCTAGCTGCATCCAAAGCCTGAACTGAGTTGGCATGCACGACAGAGAAGCAGGATGAAAACAAACTGTCTGCTTCAGTCACGGTATACTTCTGAAGTAAGAGGCACCCCCCATCCCCAAGGTATGACCTTCAGTGCCCACAGACGGGATCACAGGGGGCAGGGGAACGCCACAGGGCAGAGAGGAATAAGCAAGGACACGGCGAGTGGCACTCAAGCAACAGAAGTGGTCCTTGCTAATGAAAATGGATGGCAAAGGGAGAAACACAGACTTAGCAGGGAGACACAAAGGAAAACACTACACCATGTACCTCCCTGAACATGTGAGAATTGGCCAAGAAGCTTGATGGTTGCCCTAGGAGTTTAAAAATGGGATGGTCAGGTCAGAGTTGTGGGACCAGAACTGAGGAAATGACATAAGGATCTGTTAGCTGGAGCTACAAGAGCCAAGAGATCACCCCAGTATCAAATTCCAATTTAAAGTTTCATTAGTTCTCACCCTGTTCCAGTCCCTTTTAGTGGCTGCTGAGTCCTCCACATGTCCACTAATCTTGCCAAATCCCAAAGAACTGGGAAGTCAATTCAATTACTAGTTATGTTTCTCTGGCATTTCTTACATTTTCTCTGTATTTTCGTTTTGATGAGTTGGGTCTCAACATGATGCCAAGGTGGTCTCAACCCCATGAGCTCCAACGGTCCTCCTGCCTCAGCCTTCTGTGTGGTTTGGACTGTGTGATGTGCCTGGCTCATTTCTTAGGTTTCCTGTTTTTAAAAGATTTATTTTAAATTGTATATGTGTACATGTGCACACAGGCCAGAAAGTGTGGGATCCCCTGGAGCTGGAGTTATGGGCAGCTGTGAGCTGCCATGTGGGTGCTAAAAACCCAGGTCTTCTGCAACAGCAGTAAGTACTCCAATGAGCATTCTGTCTCAACCAACCCCATTTCAAGAATCATTTTAATTTCTTATATTTTCAAAAATCTCAAAATATATTTATTTTTTTTTAGTTTTAAAGATTTATTATTCTTGAAAGATATATTTTTATTTATGTGTGTATGTGCGCACACGCACTTGTGAAAGCCAGAAGGCAACACTGGATCTCCTGGAACTGGAGTCCCATGTGGCTGTGAGCTGCCTCATGTGGGTGCTGGGATCTGAGCTCACATCCTCTAAAGGTGCAGTGTGTGCAGTTATCAACAACCACCTCTGCAGCCTTTATTTTTTTAATGTGTTTTGCCTGAATGTATGGGTGAACACCACATGTCAGTGCCCAAGGAGGTCAGAAGAGGCCATCAGATTCCCTGGAGAACTGGAAATACAGGGGGCTGTGAACAGCCATGAGGAAGCTGAGAAGAGCCGGAGGTCTGACAGAACGGGTCCTCTGGAAGAACAGCCAGTACTCTCTTAGTGCTGAGTCATGGTCTCTCTAGCTCCCCAAATCTTAGTGTTAAGTCTTCTTATATTTTAGCTTTCAACAATATAAAACTTGGGAACATAATAACTCTACCCAAAATAATCTTTTTACTTTTGGCATAGAATGATTCAAGTGTTTTAAGCGCTCTGGCTACTTTCTAAGAAAAATGCTGCTGTTGTAATAGGAGCTTCTACAGCAAAGGAAGAAAAAAGAGCTAGGGCACTGATCAAAAGAGTATGCACGCTATCTCCCACAGATCACTATCGAGGAAGAAGTAAGAGTAATAATGATCTGCCATGCCACTGAAGAGGCAGTTTGAGCACCCCTGGGATCATGGGAAGTAAGTTTCACAGGTTGAGAAAGCCATCTGTTAAGAGCTGGTATCATTATGCACCATATGCAAAGTCTGAAGGCTAAGGCCTAGTTAATGGGTCTCAGATAGCAGTATTCTATATAGGGAAGGCTTTGGAAGCTTGTGTATTCCATTCCATTAGCAATACAGCACAGGCTGTCGCCTTAGCTGAATAAACAGAAGCTGACCACAGGCTTGCTTTGAGATTTCACATTAAACAAGAAAGGCAGAATTAGATTGTGTTACTGCATATTGGTTTACCCTACATTCTGGTTTCAAAAATTAAAAAGAAAACACAACTGGGCTTTTAGTCGTTACTTAAGCTGTCTCCTTAAGCCTGCATTAGAGAAAATGCAAAGCCAGCCACTTAAGCGAATGGGTTTAGGCAAATGAGAATTAAAGAGAGTAGGGTGCAGGCTTGCTACATGTACACATGCCTCATCCAAATGCTAATGCACAGCCTGGAGTAGAGGAGAGAGCCTCCAGTAGACAAAGGGTTAGGTGTCTTTACAGCCAGGTGAGATTTTTCTGGTCCTCTTAGTCACATCATCTGGGATTATACATATCTGAGTCACACCCTAGTGAAGAACTGTTTGTGACTACGAGATTTCCTATGAACGTCAATGGCTAATTTGGCTTCACAGAAACAAAACAAACCTAACCCCCCCCCCCCAAAAATTGCTAATATTTGGTCAACTATCACAGCTGAAGGACTGTTCATAATAAAGCCTTTTCTCCTTTAGCCTAGGCTGGCCTTGAACTCAGAATGTAGTTGAAGATGGCCTAGAACTCCTGATCCTCAGCTTCTGGTGCTGAGAATTCCAGAGCTGGGATAACAGACATGTGTCCATGCCCAGCCACATCAAAGCCTTTATAAACCCATAATGGGTACTAAGAAGCAGTCGAGAAAGGCACATTTCAGGAGCTTTCCCAACAAACAGAATTCAGGGAAAGGGGTTCAATGTGCAAAGTCTTTTATTCAAAATTTTGAAAAGTTAAGACTTATGACCACCTCAATATTCCCACTTTAGGGAGGAACGGCAGGTCTGAACTCATGCAGAGCTGTGTTTTCATTTACAGAACTCTGTAGGCACTTTAAAACTGAAGCTTGGCTTCAAAATACAAACACTGGGGGCTTTGGCTCAACCTTTTAATATAAAAAATTCACTGATGTACAAAAATGTGAAAGAGTGACAATGACAACATATGAAATCATGTGATTGACAGTCCCCTTGTGTGCACTTCATGGTGCACATGCACCCGCCCACACATCCTTGGGTGTGGAAACACAAAGTCATGCAGACCAGTGCTATCAAGAAGTGCCAACATGTGTGTCCTCTGAATCCGCCAATCACAGACCAGGATCTACTCCAATATTCAGTAACAACAAGCACAGCGAGGAACAGCGAGGCCAACTTCTTACTCACGATGGACCAGCACAAATAAACCGAGCAGAAACAGTACTGCATACTAGAAATGAAACAGGAACACATGTCAGCAACGCTTCCAACACCTCTTAAGTCTTCATCTGTCATAAACTGAATTGTGACCAGGATCAATTACTAAACTACATTATTCTTTCATATTGCTTTAACTGTAATCCATTTAACAGTTTCCAAAGTTAAACAAAAGATCACTGTGGGGGAGGTGGGCTGAATCCAGTGCCTCACACATGCTAAGCATGTGTGCTGCTGAGCTATACTCGCAACCCAAGATCAGTTGATTTTTAATTAAACATACAGTTGCACTCTCACCTTAAATTTAGGATAGTCATTCATGAGGATTGTCACAATTCCAATATAAGGAACGAACCTAGAACAAACAAGTAAACAAACAACTTATCATCATAGAAAATCACCCTAGATGAAGCAGCTACTAACACTATTAGTCACTAGTACCTTCCAGAGTACTGACTGTCAGTTCACAAAGTCTACTTGCATACATTATATTTGTTCAACAGCCTGTTACAAGGAATTAGGATTATTATCATTTTATAAATGAGGAAACAGGATCACACACCCAAGGTGTATGGCTGTGTGTGACAGAAGCAGTCAGTACCAGACCAGAAATCTTAAGTCTGTCTCTATTGAGTATCTCCAATGCTAGGGGCTGGGTGTGGCCTCATAGCCTTTAGGGAGCTGCCAATCTCGGTGGAGAGATAAGGCACACGGCAGCACACTGCAAGGAACTTCATGTCAGGTAGTCACTGAACAGAACAGCTCAGGGCTCCACCACCCACTCATTTAACCACAGTCTGGCTTTGGCCCTCTTAATCTTGATTTTATTTATTAGATAGGGTCTTGAAATGTAGCCCAGGCTTGCCTTGAGCTTACTTCCACCTGCCTTAGTCTCCTAAAATGCTGAGATGGGTACATGTGTCACCGTGCCTAGCTCTGAAATTTTTCTAGAACCATTTTTATCACCACATGCAGCAAACCAGTCTTAGCCTCCATCTTCCTATATACTTCAGTATTTTTTTTTTATTCTTAGATTTATTTATTTATGTGTGTGAGTGTTTTGCCTGTGTGTTTGTATGTACATATACCTGGTGCCCACAGACTCCACAAGAGGGCATTGGATCCTCTGAAATAGAGTTACAGATGGTTGTGAGCTGCACATGGGAGTTGAGACTCGAATCCAGGTCCTCTGGAAGAGCAGTTAGTGCTCTTAACCCCTCAGCCATCTCTCCAGCCCAGTATTTGATTTTAATGATTACAACTTGCTCTTTTGTTTCAATAACCCACAAACCTGTTTCTACACCTACCTCTAGACTGCTGTACTTGAACTTTTAATTTCTTTCGCAAACTGAAATCAGAGATGGGTGACCAAGCCAGCCCAGCGTTTACAGAGGCTCTAGGGATCTGAACTCAGCTGTGAGCACTCTGAACACTGAGCCATCTCCATAGCCCTGTATTTTCACTAGCTTTCTTTTTCCTCACCCCCTCAAACTGAGCAAAAATACCTGGTGACAAATCTTAACACATTCGATACACTTGCCTTTGAGGTCTTGGTTACAATTTTAAGAACTTTGTCCTTCTAATTATATGGTATCTGCCTTCCCTCTGACTCTACAAGAGCAGCTCCGCTGATCTCCCATAACCTCAAGGCTTTATACACCTAACCTTCCAGTGCATTTGTGAGTGTGCACACTCCCACACCAAGTTTCACCATGCTAGAGATCAAACTCAGGGCTTCATCCAGGCCAGGCACTCACTCTATTACTGAACCTCACCTTTGGCCCAATACTGCCTGATGCAATGCTTGAATAGGTTTTTCTTTTTCTTTTTCTTGGGAATTGTTTTTTTTTTTTTTTTTTTGGTTTTTTGAGACTGGGTTTCTCTGTGTGGCCCTGGCTGTCCTGGGGGAATTCCATTTAATCCAGGCTTTCTCTCTATTTAAGATACCTTAACATTGTAAAACTTCAGAGCAGGGGCTGGGCTAGTGGTACACACATTTAATCCCAGTCTTTGGTAGGCAGAGGCAGGTGGATGAATCTCTGAGTTCAAGGCTAGCCTGATCTACATATCAATTTCCAGCTCAAACAGTGCTATACAATGACACCTTATCTCATCAACTCATAATAATAATAATAATAATAATAATAATAATAATAATAATAATACAAGACAAAATAAGAAAATTATCAGTGTCACTGATGTGATAGAAAAAGGAGCTGAGCAAACAACTTTCTTCATGCCCCACCACTGGCCGACTTCCAAGTAGACTGGCCATAATGTGGCAATGGCCCAAGTGGACTTCAACTCTCTTATCACAGTCCACTTTCACTGTGTGCACACAGTCCCTTCCTGCCATGCCACAGGCCAGAGAAACAGACATCACCTCCCAGTTAACACCTCCACCATCAAAGCCATAGGCAGACTGCAACAGGCACTGTTTTCAGTGTCCTCCACTTCCTGCTAACAACTCTTCTGATTTCCCATCTCCTACACTCTCTTTTTAAAACTAAACTGGTCTTTCTCCCTCCTTTCCCCCAAACTCCCTTTCCAGATGCTAATGTTTCTGAATAGTTGGATCTTCTTTAACAGAGTCACTTGGGGTTGCAGCTATAGCTCAGAAGGCAGAACGCTGGCCTCACACACAGGCATGAAGCCCTGGGTTTTATCTCCAGCACCACATAATTCAGGTGTGAGGGTGTACACCTAAATTCCAACCTTTGAGAGGTGGAGCCAGGAGGATCAGTCATTCTCTGCTACAACAGAGAGCCCGAGGCCAGCTGGGGCTAAAGGAAACACAAAATTACCAGATACACTTTTCTAGAGTCCCCAGATTTTCTGAGTTTAAACAAATCCCTGAAACATGCACCCAAACAATGCTCTTATACACTCAAGTTCAAGACGTTTAGGTCTGATACAAGGTGTGTGGCACAGGTACATGGTGGCAAGCAGTTTCACTACAGCAAACCTATGTCAACATGTGGGTTCTCCAAGAGCTGAAAAGAGACACCCACATAGTATTGCTGAGCTCTGGGAGGGACAACGAGGGCTCTTAACCACTGAGGCAACTATCCAGCCCCACACTTTTAATTTTCAAAATAGGGTCTCACTGTGCTGCTGCAAACAGTTTCACCTCAAGAGAGTACCCTGTCCCTGCCCCAGGCAGCTAGGACTACACATGTGCCACCGCACCTAGACACAAGCTTTGTATTTTATTTACATGTAATTTACATGCATATTAAGGTATATCACTTTTTATGGGGTATTTTAATACATGTACACTAAACACATCAGGGTAATTAGTATTTCCACTCTACCATCAAAGCCTGTGGCACACTTTAGGAGCAGACATTTTGCCTGATGCACTTCACCTCCTGCTAAGAATAAGAACACTTCCTCTTCTGTAGGGACAGCCTGGACACTATTCCATCCCCCTCGCTCTCCCGTTCTTTTCCACTGTAACATTTGTACCAAATCTCCTGCCTCTCATCTTTCTCTGACATTGCTCTCTTCTCTGTGACTAACAGGTCCAACTTTCTGATTTTCCAAAGTCATCTCCATTAAATATTTTTAGTTGGTACAGTATTAGTTTCATTTCTAAAAATTTTTTTGCATGCTACCAGATGAATTAACCTTGAAAATTAGGATAGGTAAAAGAAACCAAACACAGAAGACCACAACTGTGATTCTGTTTACATGGGCTACCCCACACGAGCCGATGCCTACACAGCAGGTTAGCACTGTCAGCAGCTGCGGGAGCAAGGGCGTGAGCTGTGTCCGCTACTTGAGTGTGGGGGATTAACTGAGGGTGAAGAGAAATGATCTGGAATCAGACAGCAGTGATGAGTGCATAAACCAGCAGATATACTAACATCTGTGAACTATGCCCCTTAAAATGGAGAATCTTACATGTGAATTGTTTCAGTAACATTTTTAAAAACAATCTGGCTCAGAACATTGGTGTTAGTGTGGAGTAATCCAGTAAAAACCTTATTTTGAATTGAAAGGTAGTTGCAGCACAGTGCAGGCTTGCCTGTAAGAGTAAGGTACAGCTTGACTCCGAAACACCAGCGTAGTGTTCTATAATACAATCTCCACAAAGGAAGGTGACTCATTACATTAGATGTCAAGCTCAGTGGCAGGAGAGTCGATGAAAAGTGAGTTGGAGGTGCAGCCTGTCTGCCAGCTGTTCAAGTTCCAGGTGGTTTCTATTTCATAGAAACAGTACTTAATTCAGATTATTACATTTTTCATTAAAACCCACTAAAGTGTTTATGCTGTCAAAGTTGAGATTTTAGTTTAAATTTTATATAGTTTGGAACTTTAAAAAAATTCTTCAAAAAGAAATTCCTGGAGAGGAAGGCTGAGTACTCTAACCTGGAAAATAAGATGTCTTTTTTTTTTAACGGAACCCAGAGTGGCCTAGGCAGACACAGTGACAAACAAAGAAGAACCAAATGCACACAAAAGGACACTCTTACATGAAAGAAGCATACAGAAAAATTTGTCAAAAAACTTTAAAATGTGCATATGCTTTACTTAGTAACTGTTTTTTAAAATTTTATTGGGAAGACTGGGTAGAACCACTGGATATATCTAACAATAATACGGTGTTCACAAAAGCAAACTAGAAATACTGCGAACCAGGGCCAATGCTAGAACAGCCAGTAGCCGTATGAGCTACCCAGAGAATGCAGTGCTAGCTGTGAGTGATGAGAAATGTATAGATTTATAAGTACACTAACAACCTTGGAGTGAAAAGGTCATTTCATGTACAATCGTGTGACTATTCTCTTAAATAACAAATGTCGCCAGGCATGGCAGTGCACACCTTTAATCCCAGCACTCGGGAGGCAGAGGCAGGCGGATTTCTGAGATCAAGGCCGGCCTGGTCTACAGAGTGAGTTCCACAGAGAAGACCTCTCAAAAAAAAAAAAATTGATGGAGGTGGAAGAAAGTAAAGCAACCCCACTTTCCGGTGATTGGGGCTTCGTTGTCATTCTAAAGGTACCTGCAGATTTACAGCTAAAGGGAAAAAGGCTAAAGAGATGGAGGAGTCTGAAAATGATAGGAGCATCTTTGGAAATGAGGAAGAAATTTGGAAATCTATTTCTCAAAGCCACTGTTGACCTAATGTAGATTATGTTTAGCTCCAACATAGGATATAAAAGTTCCCCTGAAGTTGTGTACACACACACACACACACACACACACACGAGTGCTGGCAGACAAAACAACACAAAACAACACAGTAGTACTTGTTCTGGTCTGGGATTCCTTTACATTTCTCACTCTACAACTGAAGAAACTTTCTTTCAGAAACAGCCACCTCTTCTGCACAGCAGTGTCACAGTGAGGTGGCAGTACACACTTGATTTATGTAGTAAGGAGGGAGGTTCTGACAACAGTAAGAATCCTAAGAAGCACCTAAACAGGGAACCAGCACCCACCCACCCACATGAGGGATGCCATGCCAGCAATTCGGCTGCGATGGCTCAGGGTGTGGGCTCTGGAGCTTCCAGCCACTTAATACCACCATCACGTGATCTTAGATACCTAAAATGGCCTGTCTGAGTTTCCTCATCTGCAGAATGGGAATCTTAGAGTTGCTTGGAGGTTAAAATGAAGCAATACTTATAGGGCACATAAATGAGTCTGGAATATAGCAAGCCCTAATAAAGGTGAGCTATTGTTAATACTATTAATACATTAAAGTAGTGATCCCATACTTCCTTATACCAGTAACTTACAATTCCTGTCCTCCTAATAATATCTGAAATAAATAGGCTTAATATAATTTAAAAATTTCATTTGATCTCATCTACTTCAAGACTTAAATAAAACAATATAGGCCATATTAACACAATAAAATTAATTCAGATGAACAATTTAAATTGTCTCAATAAAATTCTAATAACTTGTTTCATGAAGCAGTAACAATACTACTCTGGATCCTAATAGCCTAGCCAAGTACAGATATCAATGCTCCTTGGGTGAAATGAATAGATGATTCTTGTTTTTAGAGCCAGGGTCTCAGGTAGCCCAGGCTAGCCTTAAACTCACAGCTTTTCAGTGAGTCTGGCCTTGAACTCTTTGGTCCTCTTGGTCTACCCACCAGGAGCTCAAATTACAGGTCCCACTGCATCATGCCAATATTCTTAATTTAATTATAATATCCACTCTACCGTCTCAGCACTAGCATTTGACTCTTATTGCCCACCATTTCTCCTCTCAAGAATAGTACACCTTAAGACTTAAGGGCACTTTAAGATTTATATCTTTTAAAGGACAAAAAGATGACTTGGCGTAACCAGGACCAACGGTTATACGCTGCGTAGTGCACAGTAAGACCACGCCCCCCGGGCACTCACCCTCTCGCTCTCCCTACAACATCTTTCTTCTCCAGCCAGTGTTGTCCTTGTTTATAGAGGCCTCGGTCATCAACGGCATTATTATCTCCTTTGGTTAAAAACTTGATATGCCCATCTTGCCTTAAAAAAGTACGGAAACACAAGTCATCAAACACCATCATGGTATCTAACGCACAGAATCAGCTCGTTACCGAGCACTGGGTATGTACCATGCCTAATAGCAATTCTTTAATTGGCAAACAGAATGCTGACAGCTGGACTGTTTCGCAGAGAGAAAGCTGAGAAGTGAGCGGTGAAGGAGCCGGCTGCACTACACCAGCGTTACCACCATTGCTGCAGAAAGCATGTCAGTAGATGACCATGCAAGCTTTACACCGTGAGGAGATCAACTAGGATATAAAATAAATTTCGACTTATATTAGAACATACACAACCACTTTTCTACTAACATAAAAATAAAAGAACGCATTAAATTATTCCTCAGGAAGTAACTGTCAAATAAAGACTATAAGAAACTACTGAACATCATAGTTCCTTTAAGTAACATGAAAATTTCAGCATGAGACAAAGAGTGTTGGAAAAGGAACCTCGAGATGGAGTGAGAGTCTGTACGGTGCAGCCGGTGAGATGCTCATCAGGTAGTGGCATTTGCCACCAAGGGGGACAACCTGAGTTTGGTGGCCAGAAACCATATGGTACAAGGAACGAACCAATTTCCCCAAGTTGTCCTCTGACTTCCATATGCACTAGCAATGAGTCCCAAATGAAGAAATTTAAAAACAATAAAGGTAATTAAAATAACGTTCCAAGTGTCCATTAAGGCCACATCAACCAGCTGCAGCCAAGTACCTTATTTGACGTAAGTTCAAACAAACAGTTAAAGTCATAAAACTGGTTGAACAACAAGAAAGTTAATAATCTTAATGAATTGTTCATTTTTATTTATCATATATTTAGTTATCACGTCTATTATATTTAATTGTATTATTTATTATAGTATATATTTACTCCCCACACTAATTAAGAGTTTTAGTTTATAAAAGCTTAGTGGTTATTTTACAGAAATACTAATGTGACATGCCAGGGTACTGAGGATCTGGCTTAAAGTACAAAAAAAGAGGAAAAGAAGAGAATGCAGATGCACAGAAATGGCCACACGCTAACCATCTGGTAGATGGCAGGTACATGGGACTCATTAGACCCCACTATGCATGCTAGAAAACCTTTAAATGCAAAATGTAAGAGCTAAAGTAACACAGATCAAGGAATAAACAGTGGCTGCCTACAGTAGACTGTAGCTTCACACTGTCTTAACCTTTAACAAATATGTAGTTAATAGAAAAACAAGGTTTTGTTTTGTTTTTTGTTTTTTTTAAAAGCCGGGTGTGATGATGCACATTTTTAAATCCAGCACTAGGGAGGCAGAGGCAGGCAGATCTCTGTGAGTTCAAGACTGGCCTGGTCTACAGAATGAGTTCAGGACAGCCAGGGCTATTACACAGAGGAACACTGTCTTAAGTGGGGGAAAGCCTCAACTTTTCAGGTATGGGAACATTTACTAGAATACTATCTTGGGCAAGGTGTAGTGGCACATGCTTTTAATCCCAACACTGAGGAGACTGAGGCAGGTCTATCTCTGTGAATTCAAGGCCAGCCTGATCTACATAGCAAGTTCCAGGATAGCCAGGACTACATAGAGAACCCAACTCAACAAAACAAAAACAAACAAAACCAAAAACCAAAGAAACCAAAACCACAAACTATCTTGCCTAATCAAGAAATGATTGCTTTGGGGCTGCTGATGTAGTGTGATGTGTGCTTGCCTACCTTATACTAGGCCTTGGCTTTGATCCCAGCCTAAATCAATTGAGCATGGCAGCACTTGCCTATAATCCCAATCCTTGAAAGGTAAAGGCAGGAAAATGAAGGAGTTCTGGTCACACAGACTTTAAAGATAGCCTAGGCTACATGAGGCCCTATCTCAGGAGGAAAAAAAAAGTCAAGGAATTTAATGCTATTAAAGAATGGTTAAGATCTCTAATAATTGCTTTTAGATTTCTTATATATATTAGTGCTTTGACTGCATACATGTATGTGTACCCTGCATGTGCCTGGGGCCTGCAGAGGGCAGAAGAGGGCATTGGATCCCCTGGACCTAGAGGTACATGTGAGCTGCCTCGTGGGTAAGGGGAGGGGAGCAAATGCTCTTAATCACTGAGTCCTCTCTCCAGCCCATCTTCCGGCGAGTTTAAAATGTAACTGAAAACAAAGCAAAATTTACAGTTAATAAAGACCAGACTAAAATTAATCTGAGTGTCTTTAACAATCAGTCTATAAAAATGAAAATGGGCTTCAGGTTTCTACTGACTAATACCCATGCAGGAAACTGACTCCCAATATGCTAGAATTCAGGTGAAAATTGGGAGGTGTTGCAAACACCAAAGACAGTTAAGTGCAAATGCCACATTGAAATTGAGGTTCCCATTTAAAAAATGCAAATATATACAGAGAAAAGTAAGCAGTAGCTGACAATTCAGTAAGTGAAGGAATGTCTGAGATATTCTTGGGGGCGGGGGGATGATGATTTAAAGACAAAGGTGCCAGGAGCATCAGGGAGGAGGAACAGTTCAACCAGAAAAAGACACTGGCCCCTCAGAGGCTGAAGTAAAATCCAACAGAAGTGCCCAGAAGGGAAGGAGTGCTACTGGGATCAGTATTCACTGATCAGGAGAGATCACTATTGTTTCTTGAAAAAGCACACATCTCCCTCAACGACTTAATGCAGAACAAATACTTTTCCCTGGTGACCACCCTCAATATGCCTGTCAAGATACGCTCCAGCCAGGTGTGGTGGTGTCTGCCTGGAATCCCAACATTCAGGATGCAAAAGAAAGATCACCAAAAATTCTGCTCCTGAGTGTTGGGGTACAAGTGGCCTTCCCTCACCCTACTGTCATGGATGCCCAGAAGGTGCCATCCTCTTGACCCCACCTCTCTGGTGCTGGGATTAAGGTACAAACCACCCCAGATGAGTACCTATCAAATGGAGAAAAACTACAAGATGCCAAGCCAGTCGGAATTGAGGACTTAATGCAAGACAGACTTTCGGGTCCCCAGTACACCACCCTATCTGTTCGTTTCCTTCTCTCCTCCTCTCGTGTAGGTTTCCCTAAGTACAAACACTACAGACTGGAAAGAAAGGGAGTGCACAGCTGGACAGGGACCATCCACTTAAGAGTTCACGATTCATCTTTCTGAAGTCTTCATACTACCTTAAGAAAACAAGACCCAGGGAAACTGAACTTTTTGCTTACTGTTCCCACTCCCAGGTGAAAGGAATGTGTCCTTTCTGCTTCTAAAAAGATTCAAGTTAGAAAAATTTAGATTTTAGAAATTTATCTTGGGCTTGGCACACTGGCACATACTCAAAAATCCCAGAACTCATGATGCAAAAGCAGGAAGGTCAGGAGTATTTGTTTAGTGTTGCATACACCAAGTACACATGGGGAGTTCAAAGACAACTTCTGAGAGTCGGGTCTCTTACCATGTGGATGACTGGGGGCTGAATTCAGGTCATCAGGCTTGGTAATAAATGCCTTTACCCACTGAGCCATCTCACCAGTTTCTTGAAAAAAATGTAAACTTTAAATGTATTTACCATTATGCTGTTACGTATATTGTCACAGTGCATACGTGGAGGTTAGAAGACAATTTTTGAGATTTGGTTCTCTCCTTCTCCTGTGGGTTCTGGGGACAGAACTCAGGTTGTTCTGGCCTGGCAGCAAGCACCTTTACCTGTTGAGCCGTCTGGCCAGCCCTCTTTACTGAACTTTGAAAGTCAATATATTTGGGTCTGGCCCGGTGTAACTCCAGTATTCCAAAAGAAGTTCACAAATTTATTATCACTATATTGCTTTATAGCTTTTGTTCTCATTTTAAGGTTTCTTTATTCATTAAGATTACTTATATTCCATTATAGCAGGGAATTATACTTAGGACTAACCTTTACAACATGATTTTTGAGAGACACACACAGACTGATAAAGAATTAGAAAAGAACAAGAAAACCTCTGGAAAAATAACCTCTGGAGAAATAGATAAATACCTATCCAGAGTTTTCCAAATGTTCACCAAACTTTCAGACATTCATAAAGCTGGACAGGAAGTAAAGATCAAGGATTCCTTACTCTCTACTATGTTTTATTATGAGAGAAGAAACTCGTTAGCACAAGCTAGCCTTCAACTTGCTATGTAAACTAACAATGACCCTGACCTTGTCTGTTTCGGTCTCCCAAGTACTAGGATCACACATATACCCAAGGCCTGCGTTTTGGTCTTCTATGTTAGGGTGCCGACCCAGGGCTTCATGCGACCAGTTGAGCTACATCTACAGCCTTATTTTTTTTAAAAATGTTTTATGTGTATGTGTGCCAAAAACATGCCTGGTGCCCCCAGAGGTCAGAAGAAGGTATCAGATCACCTGAGACTGGAGTTACAGATGGTTGAAAGCCATCACGTTGGTGCTGGGAGCCAAGCCTGGATTCTCTACAAGAGCAAGTACACTTAGCTGCTCTCCATCTCCCAGGCCCCTTTTCAACAGTGTTTATGTATCAAAATGAAACACTTCAAACTCTAGAACAAAAATTTATGAAAACATAGATGAAAGCTGGCATGTACTTTTCATGGATCTTCAGGACTCGATGCACTATAGGAATCTCTCTGCCTTCTATCCTGAAAACAACGATTTCCCCCACACGTATAGGATCTTCAACTCGGTTCGTGAGGAAAAGGAGATCCCCTCTGTGAAATGCAGGCTCCATGCTGCCACTGGAAGAAAAAAGAAAAAGAAAGGCAGGTTACATCTATTTCAAAATTAGAAATTCAACAAAGCAACAGTGCCAATGTACTCGGCATTTAACAACCACAGTGCCATAGATAGCCCTGTCCACAAAAGAGCTTGCCCTCATTCATTCACTCATTCATTCATTCATTTTGGGGACACAGTTACTCTCACAGTACATACATCAGGATGCCCTCAAACCTGTGGAGATTTTCTTACTTCAGCCTCCACTCCTGAGATTACATGTGTGCACCATCACAGCCAGCTTGGTTTCCCTCAACTAGTAAAGGAATTTTTTTAGTAATTAGTCTTCACTAACTAGTTCCATTTTAAGCATTACAATCAAAGATACTTAAGTCTTGAAAAGGGCAGGGCTACTAATTCCTTAACCTTTTAAAATTTCAAATGACAAACAGTATAAAAGAATGAACTTTTAAAAACACTGCCCTTATTCTGGCTTCATCTGAAAATACTAAACATATTTAAATATTCAAATGAGAACTGGAGCATCATCTGCCATTTATACAGACCATGATGACCTTACAGTTCAGCTGATTATGGAGGTAACAGCTCATCGAGTCACAGAACAGCACAAAGGTAACACTGTGTTATCAAGGCGTTTGTTTTAAAGTATGGGAGATGCTAGAGGTTTCTGTCCAAGGAGTTCAGGAACTAGGAAGATGTGGGGAGACTGGTGAGAGCACTTCTTCCCCCCTACCCGCTCTGCCTCACACCCAGTTCTGAAAAGGTCCTAAGAGATCTGTATCATCAGGAGCTCAAACCCACATTTTCAATAAGAACATTAGTAAAAAGTAGACATCAGCAGGACCTAAAACTCAAGACAGACATCATCCAGCCACAGACACTGTTGTTTGAAAATATATATGGGAACAACAGTGGTTCCCAAACTCTCCTGTATACTGGAATAACCTAAGCAATTAAATAAAATCCTCATGCTCTGGTCACACACCATCCCATTCACACCAGAATACCTGGGAATGGGAGGCAGGTATCACTGGATTCTCAGAAATTCCACCATAAAACAAAATTGAGGAGCTATGAGAAACACTGTTTGTGTTTGTATTTGTTATTATTTATGAATTTTCTTTTTAAAAACATTAGGTTGGTATCTTGTTTTTGAGACAAGCTGTCACCCTGTATGGAAGGCTAATCTGGACATGGTAGTCCATGCTGACATAAACTCCCAGCACTCTTCTTGCCTCCCAAGGGCTGGGATTACAGGAATGTTGGTCTGTTTGCTTATTGTTTTGTTGAACTTGAACTCACAGCAATCCTCCTGCTGAGCTTACAGTCTTGTAGCACCATGCTAAGCTACTACATGATTGTACGTAAAGCTTTTGTTACAAGCAGGCAAATCACTGTGAGGTCAAGGCAATCCTGACCTACATAGCAAGTTTCAGCCCATCCACATAGTGATCCTGTCTTAAAATTAAATAAAAAACAACAACAACAAAAAGCCCCTGTTATTAAGAATTGTCAGGTCGGGCAGTGGTGGTGCACGCCTTTAGTCCCAGCACTTGGGAGGCAGAGGCAAGCAGATTTCTGAGTTCAAGGCCAGTCTGGTCTACAGAGTAAGTTCCAGGACAGCCAGGGCTACACAGAGAAACCCTATCTTGGAAACAAAACAAAACAACAACAACAAAAAAGAACTGTCAGGCTGAGACTGTAGCTCAGTGGACAAGGCCCTCACCTGGATATCCAGTACTTCCAAAAACTTAAAAACAACAAAAAAAGAACTTTTCAAACAGATACACATACAAACTATGTATGTGTGTGTACATTATATACATATGCAAATGATAAGAAAAAACAGAAAAGAAAAAGAAAATGCACTTACAGAATTATCTCAATTATATGTAAAATTATACTCGAAGAGAGGCTACAACATTAGCAATGTTTTTTATCTCAAAGTTACAAAGACAGCTTCAATCTAAATTTTCCTGTTTTTAGCATTTCACGTTATAGGAATATATTAACTTTTTCTTATTAGAAAAGCATTTCTTCTGAAAGGTCACTATGACAGCCAGGCAGGAAATGACAAGGGCCTGAAATAGAATAGCAATAAAGGAGAAGAGAGAGGAAAACAATTGGTGGCCAATTAGACACAGCAGAATCAAGAATGACCCCTAGTTTGTGTCACAGGCAACTGAGCAGATGTGACAGTCACAGAAACAGAGGTTGGGGTGGAATTCAAAATGGAGTTGAATTTTATTTTTAACACTCAGAGAACAAAGTGCCTGGTCAGTAGTCAGGTGAAGCTGTCCAGTGGAGCAAAATAAGAAACAAAAAACAATGCTTCCAGAATTCACATGTAGATACTAGTTTAAAACACATGAAAGTAGCCAGAAAGGGTGGTAAATGTCTCTATACCAGCACCTGGGAGGCAGAGGCAGCAAGGCTGAGTTCAATGCTAGCTTGAACTACATCTCAAGACCCCAAAGTCAAAATGAATAGAATAGAATAGATAGTGTATGTGGGAGAGGGTAGGGAGACACAGAGGGAGATATGCTTGCATGCCTCATGCAAAAACACCCCTGTGCAACATAAGCCACGGCCAATGGCTCGGCATTCCCAAGCTGCCCTTCCAGAGGAGCTGGGTTCAACTCCTAGCACCCACGCTACGACTTACAGCCTCTTTAACTCCAGAGGATCTGATGCCCTCTTCTGACCTCCATAGGCACCACACACACAAGCAATACAGACACAGGTGCAGGCAAAATACCTTACACATAAAACAGTACTATTTAAACATAACAAAAATTAAAAAAGAAAATAGACTAATACAAAAGAAATTTTAAATATTAAAAAGTCTGCAGTGAGACCATTCCAAGTGTTGTTCTTATCACCATTATTATTCTGTTACTATCTGTGGGTGGGAGACTGAAATCCAGGCCTTCCTCACACTATATAAGCATTTCACCACTGAACCACACCCCTGGCTTAGAGGATCATTTAAAACAAAAACAAAAACAAAAAAAAAACAACTCAAAAAATGTTTAAACATTAAATGAATTACTAGTAAATCTATTATCTGATTAAATTACACTTTTACTTTGACAAACATGCTTCCCTCTTCCTTTTAAAACTGAGACAGGGTTTCATGTGCCCCTAGCTGGCCTTGATAGATGTGTAGCAGAGGGTGATCTTGCCTCCACATCCCAAGTACCAGATCAAAGGTAAAAACAAGACACATACACACACACACACTTTTTTTTTTTTAATTTAAAAAATGGTATGGGTGCTTAACATGCATGAATGTATGTGTGTGCACCATGTGCATACCTGGTGCTCTCAGAGGACAGAAGTGGTTTGGCAGCGCTATCGTCAGACTGGCTGGAACTAGGTAGCCCAGGTTGGCATCAAACTCAGTGATCCTCCAGCTTCAGCCTTCTGAGTACTTGAATGACAGGTACAAGCCACCACATTCAACTATACTCTTAGTTTTTAACTGATACATTAAGCATTGTACACTCTGGCACTGGAGTGTTGGAGATTGGTGCTAATGCTTTGAATCTGCACGTCCTGACGCTGAAAGTACTTGTCCCCAATTACTTTTTGATCTATCAATGAAGATGCCAGTGGCCAATGGCTGGGCACGAGTTGGGACACAGCGTTGCAAGGGTAGGATGCAGAGAGAATCTCGGGGTCTAGGGAAGAAGAACGGGATGCAATAGTGGAGGAGACAAAGCCAACCAGCTGTGTGAGTTTTTGGGTAAGTGGCCACTGCTTGGGCCTGGGGTAGCAGGGGAAGGTTTAGGAGTGCCCAGCCTTTGAGGGAGCCAAGGCATTTTAAAATTAACTGCGATTGTGTGTGGTGTGGTGTGGTGTGGTGTGGTGTGTGGTGTGTGTGTGTGTGTGTGTGTATGTGTGTTTTACATTCGAGGATGCAAGATAGCTCCTAGGCCAGTGTGAGCCTGGGACTGGATCACAAAGCAGTGCAGCCAAAAGCTCATCCCAACACTGGAGAAATGGCAATTCCACCAAGTCTGATGACCTGCGTATTCACAGGTGGGAAGAACTGACTCCCACAAGTTATCCTCTGACTTCTACATGTACCTCTTGGCATGTGTGCAACTATATACATATGCAAATAAATAAAATGTAATAAAAAGCTTATATATTGGGAGCTGGGACTCAGATTTTTTGGGCAGGGTACCTATCTATCAAGCACCACATACTAGGTGCGCTGCCAAGACGCACTTGGGAGAGGTAGAAAGATCAAAAGCTTAATGCCATGCTTGACTACATAAAGATTTCAATACAGCTTGAACTACACGAGACCCTGTCGAAGAGAAAATAGGGGAAGCCAGTTATGTTGGTGCACACCTTTAATATCAGCACTTGCGAGGCAGAGGAAGAGGGATCTCTGTGAGTTCAAGGCCAGCCTGGTCTACATAGTAAGTTCCAGGACAGCCAGAACTACATAGAGAAACCCTGTCTTGAAAAAACAAAGCAAAACAAAATAAGAAAAAATAAGAAAAAAAGCAGCAGAGGCAGAAAAGCTGTCAGTTTGTGCTTTGCCTGAGCTAAGTAGCAGGACCTTATCTAAAGAAAAAAATAGCCTGAAAGGAGGAATGGCTGCAGAGAAAGCCAACTCACGACTCTGTGGCCAAAAAGAGCTTTCCGATGGACCATTCCAACAATGAGGGAAGAGGACATGACACAGCCGGAAGATGTAGGGAGCTAGCCCAGTGAGCACCAAGAGATCTTCTTAGTTACTTCAGGTTTCATTCTCTTCAGTGGAGGTATTTAACCTCAAGGACTTAATGGCTGCTTGTGATCAGATATCCCTAGGAGGATTCGTGCCAACCCAGAGTTTACCTTCTGGGCTTTGATACAGCTGGTGAATTCTGGGAATAAGAAAAAAACTCTCTCCCATGACTTATTACATTAACTGAGATTTCAGGTTATAAGCAAAATGTCCCTCCCCACTGCAGAGATAGGGCGTGGTACTTGATATAGAGAGCAGACTGGCTTCAAATGTGTAGAGATCTTCTGTCTCCTGAGTGCTAGGATAAATGCATGTCCCACACACCCAACTGAAAGCTCTTCTCTCCCCCCCCCCATACATTTATACAGCTGTTTAAAAAAAAAACCCTAGCCAGGGATGATGGTACATAGGCAGGAAGATTGAAGATCAATCCACATTCAAGGCCAACATGGTTTACATAGTGAATTCCAGGCTAGCCAGGGATACACAGAAAAGACCCTGCCTCAAATACTGAAATATTCTCTCAAAAAACCAAAAGTACTGACCTAATTTTAGTGAAGATTAGTCAGCAGTAGAACATTTGTTTAGTACGTAGGAGGTCCCTAAGTTCCACCTTCAACACTGGAAACATCTGTCCAGAATATTACCTTATTTTAATCTGGCCCTAAGGTCCCAATCTTGAAGTACAGAGCTTCACTTTGTGCTGCCTTCTAGCACTAAAGGAAGACACCACACCTCTGGGAGGAAGTGCAGGGTCATGGAGTTCCTTTGGGAGATTTCTTCTGGGGCTATTTCAGACTTAGTCCTTGTTAGCAGGGTGGAAGGACAGTTATCAGGAGCTGACTGAGACTGCTGGGATAGATGGGGAATTAGACTGGAGGACTTGATTTAGAAACCAATAGCTTATGTGGTTGATGTACACCTATAATCTCAGCACTCAGAAGTCTGAGGCAGAGGGCCATGGATTCAATGCCAACATAGCAAGACAGAGAGAGAGAGAGAATGAATGACGGTAAACATTCTAATATTCTTAGCATAAAAAACAATGGTGAATGGAGAGCCTTGTGAAAGAGACAGCTATACTTATGGTGGTAATTGTGCTGTGTTGAAAGGTATATGCTTACCAAAGACATACCAAGTTCTGCACTTTAAAAACTACTGCTTTTTGCATATCAGTCATACCTCAATGAAGCTCTGAAAAAGAAAGAATCTCAACTCTAGATAAGGGGACAGTTCTATTTCCCTCATATTTTTACTGTACTCTCTCCAGGAAGGACTTGAGAGGTTACAAAATGAATCCTCAAATAAGACAGAACTATAATGATTCAATTAAATAACCACATAGTAATGTCCCAAACAAAAATTAGTTGCTAAATTAGGTTTTAAAATTCATAAGATTTATCAGTATAAAGATAGGAATGGAGATGAGGTAGGAAAAAACTTCAGTACTATCACCTAAAAGACTGGATTATTACCCTCAAAATTCCTGGAATCTAGTTTAGAAATGATATTTAAAGGTCAACAGAAAATATGAAATTATTTAGTGACGCTTCCAGCACTGAGAACACAGGAGGACTCTTGTGGAGGCACTGTACAGCCCAATGTGCTAAGGTCTAGGCTTGATATACCAAACACAGGAATGCTAAAGACAGAGGAATCTGAGGAAAACAAAGAACACTGAATAAAGTACACGCTCTTAAGTGATGGGCCACAATTGAAGTTCAAATGAAAGTCTTTATGAGACTGGCCTTGAACTCCTGACTCCTGCCTCTGATTGCTGTGTGCTAAGATGATATGCATGAGCCACCACATCCAGCATATAGCAACCTATAGGGTACTGGAGTCGAAGTGGTGACCAGAGAAATAGCTCAGAAGCTGAGGACTGCTCTTTCAGAGGCCCTGAGTTTGATATGCATGTTGGGCAGCTCAGAACCACCGGTTTAACTCTAAAGGTGCTGACATTCACATGCAAACACACCCACACAACACACACATGCATGTAATTAAGCACAACTGTTTTTAAAGAAAGGATATGGGTCCTTGGGGAATGGGAATACCTCCCCAGATAGTTCTCCCAGTTGAGTAGCAACTGATTTCCTACCAGGCTCTCTCCTAGGTAACAGTTTCTAAGGAACTGGTACACAACTATTTACTTAATACCTCTACTTTTTCTCCCAAGTAATCCCATGCAATTCTGTGTTCTGAAAAGGAATCATGTTACCTGAGCACCACTACAATTGGACTCTCACTTCCGGTTATCACCATCAGTCCTTTCCAGATCATTAGTGCCGAGGAGACAATCATTCCAAAATTTAGGACCTGGTAGTACAGCTGCAAGAAGAAAGAGAAGAAATCAGACCCACTACTATTTGCACCCAGGAAAGGAAATGATAGTAGCTATCATTAACTTAAAAGTTTCAAGTAGCCAAGATGGGGATGCAGCTCAGTTGGTGCAATGCTTGGCTAGCAGGGGCAAGCCCAGGGTTCAATCCCCAGCACTGCATAAAGCCAGGTGTGCAGACTCATGACTATATCCTAGCCTGTAAGAGGTGAAGTCAGGAGAGGCTGCTTACAGAGTTCCAGGCCTACTTGGAGACAGAGGCATAAGGATTTCTGAGTTAAAGGATAGCCTGGACTACAGAGAGAGTACCAGGACACACAGGGCTACACAGAGAAACTCTGTGTGGAAAAACCAAAAGAAAAGAATTCATAACATAAAAAATTTAAGGTTTCAGGCTGGAGAAATGGCTCAGTGGTTAAGAACACTGGCTGCTCTTCCAAAGTACCAGGGTTCACTTCCTAGCACCACATGGTGGCTCACAGCTATCTCTAATTCCAGGTTCTTGATATCAGATGCCCTCTTCTGGCCTCTGTAGCACCAGACACATGTACATGCACATTCATACAGACATGCAGGCAAAACACTCATACACATAAAATAAAGTTTAAAAAAAAAGAGAAAACTTTTTCAAAGACTGAAGATTTATGTTTGTGTAAGAAGTTACTCTGCCACTTACATTGGTCCTCCCCTTCCCTTAGACACTCCACACCACACTGACTACAGCAGCTTACTCTGAGATTCAGCTACTCAAGGTCATCTTAGTTTGAGGAGAGGGTTTAAGTTTCTTTTCCTAATTGTGATGGAATGACAAAAGCAACTTAAAGTATAAAGGGAAAGGTTTATTAGTGCTCACAATTCAAATAAACAGTCCTTCACTGTGGGGAAGTCAAAACAGCAGGAGCCTGAAATAGCTGGTTATAGTCCATCCACAGCCAGGAAACAGAGACAATAAAATGCTTGCAAATATTCAGTAGGCTCTCTCCATTTCGTGTAGTATATGATCTTCTGGCTAGGGAATGGGCCCACCCATCATTAACAAGTTTGTTTTCACATCACTTAACTCAGTCAAGATAATCCCCCACAGGCATCCCCTCAGGTAGGACTACATTCAGTCAATCTGACAAGTGACACTAACCAGCACATACAGAGAGGGTAAAGTCCCTTGAAGTGTGCTGTGGAGCTGCTAGTTCCTTAAAAGAACTAGTAAGTCAGTCTGGGGCACAATGTAGACAAGAGCACACCATGCTAAACAAACATCCTGTCTGAGCAGTGTCAGTCTGTCTTATTCTTTCATTCCTCTTCTTCCTTTCCTGACAAGAGGTTGTACTCAAAAGTCAAACATACAGCTTCTACTTCCTGCTGCTTTCCCCTACATGTGAATGCTTATGAACATGAATTATCAACAACAACAAAAAAGCCATTTTATCTGTCTGGTATTGGCAGAAATAAGTTATCCAACCTCATTCCATTTGGCCACATCAAGCTGTTAGGAAGAATAGGTGACATATGTACAAGAACTACCATAGAATTGAACTGCCCTTTCTAAGAAGTGACCAGACCAGTACGTTCCTCGTTGTTCAGGTCAAACTCTAAAAGAATGTTATGAAGCCCAATGAAACACTGAGCATTCCACACACCTGTCATCCCTGCACTGGGAAGCTGAGGGGAGAGGACCACCAATTGAAGGGTTACTCTGGGCTTCATGAGACTATGAGAAAGAGAGAGAGAGAGAGAGAGAGAGAGAGAGAGAGAGAGAGAGAGAGAGAATATGAGAATGAATTAACTTTTAAGCTCCTTTCAGCTAGACAAGGCAGAGCATGTCTGTAACCTTAGCATTTGGGAGGTTAAAGCAGGAAAAAGAATGCCAATTCCAGGCTAGCCCGGACTGTATAGTGTTTCAAAAATTACTTAGGACTGGCTCAGTTGGTAAAGTACTTGGCTAGCATGCACAAAGCCCTGGGTTATACCACAGCTATGCATAAACTGGGTAAGATAACGCACACCTAGCACTGGGGAGATGGAGGCAGGAGGATCAGATGTTCAAATCCATCCCCACTATAGGAATCTTCCTCAGTGGCTCTTCCACCTTATTCTTTGAGACAATGTCTCCCAATCAAATCCAAAGCTCACTGACATGACTACTCATACTCACAAGCTGCTCAGGGAATCTCCTTAGCTCTCCACCTCCACACTGGAATTACAAGCCCACAGCTACACTTACCCAACATTCAGCATTTTTGTGGGTACTGGGAATCCTGGATCTGGCCCTGTTATTTGCCTAGCATGCACTTTAACCTTCCAGCCATTTCACCAGAAAGTATTTACACCTGAATGAAAATAAAAATACAACACAAAACCATGTAGACTATACCTACAAAAGTAATCCATAGAGAGGTTCTTGTAACTGTAAAGGCTGATGTTGTTAAGAAGTCCTCATGGTCTTCAGCACTTGGGAGGTAGGGCACCAGCTCTCTGGCACCCAGTTTTGTGAAGCTGGAGTAATGTTTAATATCCTCTAGAGAGTTATATGTACTGAATCAGTAATCCACACATTCTGTGGCTAGAATTCATCCATGTATACACATATACTGTTCTGGCAAAACATTCATACACACAAAACAAAATAGATTTTTAAAAAGTCCAAAGAAAAAGATGGCCTAGTGGGTAGTAAAGCAACTTTGACGAATCAGATTGATGCTATCAGTGCTCAGACATGGATCAAGTCACACCCTCACCAACATACTTGAGTCCCTAAGAAATCACAAACAAGGCCAAACATATGGGCTTATGTCTATAATCCTAGCACTTGGGAAATGGAGGCAGGAGAATCACCAAGAATTCACCAAGAATCACCAGGCTTGCTCTATATAGAGAATTCCAAGCCATCCCAGTCTACAGAATGAGACCCTGTCTCCGAGAGACACATAGAGATTCTCACATTTATAGCCATTCTATAAAAATTTGAATAATCAAAGTTCTCAGATGGCATGGTGGTTTGAATATACTTGGCCCATAGAGAGTGGCAATGTTAGGAGGTGTGACCTTGGAGGAAGTATGTCATGGTGCAAGTAGGCTTTGTAGGTCTCCTCCTATGCTCAGGTTCCACCCTGTACAGTGTACAAGAGAGCTTCTTCCTAGCTGCCTGAGGATGCCAGTCATCTGGCTACTTTTTGAATCAAAATGTAGAACTCTTGGCTCCTCTAGCACCATGTCTGCCTGAATGCTGCCATGCTTCCGGCCTTGATGATAATGGACTGAACCTCTGAACCTGCAAGCCAACTACAAGGAAACATTGTCCTTTATAAGAGTTGCCTTGGTCATGGTGTCTTTTCACAGCAATGAAACCCAAATTAAGACAGCTGGTAAATTTTTTTAAAATGAGATTCTGTCTTTAAAAGAAGAGTGTGGGCTAGGGGGAGTGAATCCCAAAAGAGAAGGTTATGTATCTATGGCTGAACACACCATAAACTTTGGCTCATGCAAGCTTCCAAAGGAGGGAAGCAACCAAAAGTCCTTTTTCCAATTACCATCCCCAAGACCCACAACAGTGACCACCATGGGACAGTCACAGTAAGAATGAAGTAGTGGCACACATACCTGAGTGGTAACCAACAGCTCTTTAACTGGACGTATGACCCACTCAACAAGAGGGAAATCACAACTGCTACTGGAAACCTAGCCAGCTACCCAGAGTTAGTGAAGTCTTGCATCTTAGACAATCTACAACCACCACTTTACTAAAACAGCCTAATCTCTAACCATTTCTAAGCATTTGTCCTTATAACCACAGGTAAGCATAGTCTTCACCCCTCACTTCTCTTTGTAATAGACAAGGACCATTACAGAAAACTATAGCTGATCACAATGCAGAGCCGTGGAGCTCAGTCCCAACAGATACATCTACATCACAACTCTGCACCTAAGGATCCAGGATCACTGTGAAAGAGGGGGAAAGAAGATAAGAGCCAGGAGATCAGGAAGTTTGTTGTAAGACTGTGTCAGAAGCTACACCTATAAAGTCTCACTAGCTTGACTGCCTAAGCGTGACATGAACAATACACTTGCTAATGTGAAATGGGTAAAGCTCATGAGGCCCCAACCCTAGACAAAGAACTACAGGCAACTAAGGAAAGCTGACAGTGGGAAAATAATCTTCCCCAGGAAAAAGAGTACACCAATTGGTTATCTGATACTAAATGTTCAGCCCTGGTCTTAGAGTTTCATTGCTGTGTAGACACACCATGGTCACAGCAACTCTAATAAAGGACAGCATTTAATTGGGGCTGGCTTACAGTTTCAGAGGTTTCATCCATTATCATCATGGCAGGAAGCATGGCAGCATGCAGGCAGACATGGTGCTAGAGGAGCTGAGAGTTCTACACCTTGATCCATATGCAGGAGGGCTGTATATCCCACTGGGCATAGCTTGAGCATAGGAGACCTGAAAGCCCACCCCACAGTGACATACTTCTAACAAGGTCACATCTCCTATTAGTGCTACTCCCTATGGGCCAAGTATTCAAACAAATGAGTCTATGGGGATTCAAATCACCACAGCCCTAAAAACATACTAATGCAAGCAACATTATATAAACTGAGCAGTTTGTATTTATGCATTAGAAACACACACACACACACACACACACACACACTCAGTTATATGTAACTATGAAATAAAGAGGTCTTGAATTTGAAAGAAGCAAAGAGGAGTGCAGGGAGAAAAGGGGGGAAATTATATAATATGTAATTACATACAAATCTCAAAAATATATATAATCATAAAAAGTAAAAAAAAGGGGGGGGAGTTATATTTATAAATTCAGTTTAATACTGTGTTAATGTTTTGTGTGTACTATGCTGCAAAAGTGTGTATTTGTGTGTGGTCTATGCAAGTGTGCAGATGCATTCATCTACGTGGGCATGTGCAGAGGCCAGGAGTCAATACTGGGAGTCTTCTTCAATTCTCCTGGCCTTAATTTTTGAGACCATCTCTCACCGAACTTAAGAGTTTGTTATTTCAGTTCAAAGGTCTGGCCAGCAGCCCCATGGAGATCTACCGTGTTAGCCCCCCTGTCTTAGTTAGGGTTTCTATTGCTATAAAGAGACCCCATGACCATGGAAACTCTTATAAAACACTTAATTGGGGGCTGGCTTACAGTTTCAGAGGTTTAATACTTTATCAAGGTGGGAAGCATCTTGGTGTGTAGGGAGACGTGGTGCTGGAGAAGGGACTAAGAGGTCTACATATTGATCTGCAGGCAACAGAAGGGCTGTGTACCACACTAGGTGTTGCTTGAGCATAGGAGATCTCAAAGCCCACCCCCACAGTAACACATTCATTCATCAAGGCCACACCTCCTAATTGTGCCACTCACTATGGGCCAAACAACAAGCACGTGAGCCTATGGGGGCCATTCCTATTTGAACCACCACCACACTCCCTACCACTGAGTTTGTTGTTACCACATCCTGCTTTCTGCACAGGTGTTGAGGATCCAAACTCTGGCACTCATGCTTGTACAGTCATCTCCTGAAAGGAGAACCAACATGAACTTGAGGCCAGCCTGGGCTACCCAGAGAGTTGCAGACTAATCTAACCTAGGCTTCAGAGTAAGCCTATGTCTCAAACAAACAAAAAAAAAAGAAATAAAACAAAACCCAACAACAACAATAACAAAACCCACAGGGACGAGGAAAATGACTCGGTGGATAAAGTAAGGTCCTGAGTCCTAAGTTTAGATCATCAACACTCACATAAATGCTAGACATGGCAGTGCTTGCCTGTAACCCCAGTATTGAGAAAGCAGAGACAAACGGATCCTGGCCTCACTGACCAGCCTTTCTAGATGAAAAGCAGATCTCCAGATTCAGTGAAAAGATGTCTCAAAGAGTAAGGTGTTTTTGTGCACAGGCCACAAGTGTAGCTTCCATATCTAGTTAAAGAAGCTTCTCTTTACAGTAAATGGAGACCATCACAGAAAACCATAACTGGGCACAAAACAAAGACCCACAGACAGTGGGGAGCCCAGCACCAGCAATGCATCTGCAGCATAGCTCTGAGGACACGACAGAAAAGGGTGAACAGATTCTAAGAGCTAGAATCCCAGGAAGCCTGCTGTCAAACAGTCTCTCCTACAGATAGCTCCATAAACAGGACCAGAACAATGGACCTGTTAATAGGCAGATGGGGGGGGGGGTGCTCAGGGGTCAATGACCTTAGTTCTATTCCTGGGCCACTGGCAGAAAGAACTGATTCTGACAAGTCAATCTCTAACTTCCACGTGTATGCCATGCACACTCACACACAAATACATATATGCACACACAAAATAAAAAGGGAGGGAGGAGCATTAGCTTGTAAACTCATGGACCAGCTACTCTGGGGTACTCAAAACAGCAGGAACAAGCTAGTCCCTGCCTCACGAAGGTAGTAGCAGAGAACCAACTCCCAAAAGCTGTCCTGTCACATGCAGTCTGTAGCTGTGCATACCCACATTCACACACACTCACTAACAACAAAAAATAAGTAAAAGGCTGGAGACACAGCTTAGCAGTTGAGAACACTTGATGCTCTTGCAAAAGACCTAGTTTGGCTTCCAGCATTCACGTGGCAGCTCACAACTGTAAATCTAGTTCTATAGAATCCAATGCCTTCTTCTGGCCTCACCTGGCAGCTGGTGGCATACATATGGTGAACATACACACTTTTTTAAAAGAAAAAAAATTTAAAAACAAAGGTTACAGGTGTAATTTACTGGTAGAGCACATGCTTAGAAACTGAAAGACCAAGTTGGGGGCGGGGAGGTAGTGGCATATGCTTTTAAATTCTAGCACTCGGGAGGCAGAGACAGACAGAGTTCCAGGCTGGCCTGGTCTACAGAATGAGTTCAAGAATAGGACGAGCCGGGCAGTGGTGGCGCACGCCTTTAATCCCAGCACTCGGGAGGCAGAGGCAGGCGGATTTCTGAGTTCGAGGCCAGCCTGGTCTACAGAGTGAGTTCCAGGACAGCCAGGGCTACACAGAGAAACCCTGTCTCGAAACAAAACAAACAAAAAAAGAGAATAGGACGAGAAACCCTGTCTCTCTTCTAGGAATGGAATATGAGAGGTGTGGTGTCACCCAGCCAGGCAATATGCCTTCAATCCCAGTGTTTGGGAGGCAGATGCAGAGGGAGAGGCAGGTGGATCTCTGATTCCAAACCAGCTGGTCTATACATGAGGCTTTATCTCCAAAAAAAAAGGAAGGAAGGAAAAAGAAAAAAGGAAAGAAAAGGACAAAAGAAAGAAAAAGAAAAGTCTTTCCAGATGGGGGATATATATATTCAGTGACAGATCACTTGTCCAGTGCTAGGCAAGATTTACAGCACTACACTTGAAAAATAAACAAACAAACAAACTTAAAAAATAAAAGACGGTTATTTACCCTGACATGGTAAGTGTAGCATTCAAGAGGTAAGGTAAAGGCTAGTCCAGTTCAAGGGGCTACATATGAAGACTTTGCTTTACAATGAACAAATAGTCATACTAGCCAGTGATGCCATGTTATGACACCTATCTATAAATCTACCTCTCATGAGGCTGAAGCAGAAGGACTGCATAGCAAGACTCTGTCTCAATGTAATAAAAATAAGGTTATTCAAAACTAGGAGTGCGACTCTGGTAGCCTATGATGAATGCAAGGCCCTGGGATTGATCCCCAGCACTAAAATAGGAGTCCATACAAAGGACAGCTAAGTGATAGCTACTCCTTAAAGCTGTTCTGACTGGAATGTCTCACAATTTTGTATGTATGTCTAAGAAGAGATGGGCCTACTTTTCTATGTAATAATTATAAACAGTGCAAAACAAATGCCCTATTCAAACAAAACACAAATCTTTAAATGAAACAATTCTTAATACCAAAATGCTTAAAGAGAGAGAGAAGAGAAGAGATAGATATGAGGGGGAAAGGTCAACTGTACCAGAACATTTGGTTCAGGAGACAAAAAGGTAGCAGTGTTCTCAGTACCTTCTAGCACATGAACTAGAAGGCAAGAGGGCAAGACTGAAGAATAAAATCTGGAGACTTAAATTTCAAGATTTCTGTCCCACTGTCATCTGTCATCAAAGATTCAGACTGTTACCTTTCTGCGAAGGAAACTGGCACACAAGTGGTATAATAGATTCAACTCCGAGCTTGAGTGACCCAAGTTAAAATGGATGAAGCCCACTGAGGTCTACTAGTTAGGCTGAAAGGTGGCTATAGAATGAAAGCAACAAAAAGGCTCTTGTGGTACCTGCAATGGCTATCCCCAGATCCCCACCAGAAACGGTTGTCTGTCGCCTTACAGTGTCCAAAACTCCCATGTACAAAGCGCCCTACAGTTTCCACTTACTCCCCTGCCTCCTTGAGAGGAAGGGATCGTAAAGGTTCGCCTTCCCTCTCGGTCCCCCGAATCTAGTGTTATGAATGGGGGCAAGGAGGCCTTGGCTACAGACTGCAAAGAAAGAAATGATCCATATAGGCAACCGACCCACGCAGGCCCTCAATCCGGCTTAGAGGTCCGCGGGGGCCCCCGCAATGCCAAAGGGACCAGAGTAAGCTCGGAAGAGAGGGCGGCCAATCTCACCTGCCTCTTGTTCATCCGCCGCACATCATCTAGAAAGTCTAGAGACAGCATGGTGAGATGGAGAACGAGACAACTAACAGCCAAGAGGGCGCGATAGAATCACCGAGAGGAACCGCTGCTACACGGACCGGGCTCACAGTGGACAGGGCCCCATGACGCCTGCACTTCCGCTTCCGGGGCGGAGCAGGCGAGGCCCCTCCCTTCTCTGCGGAGAATGGACAAAGAATGACTTGTGAGACTCCTAGAACAGCCCAGAGCCTGGCCTTGTCAAATAAGGACCAAGCCTTCTCCGGCCGAGAACCGGCTGAAGGCCGCTTTCTCTGTTCAGCCAGCGCGGCTGCTCATGAAGGCGGTGACCCTAGGTTAGATAGGCCCACAGCATGCGGAAGGCGGGCCCTCAAGCAGGTCTGGCCAATCGGAAGCCGGGTCTGCGCCAGCGCGAAGTCGGCGTCTTCCTGCGTGCTGCTGGGGCATGGGTGTGGCCCGGGACGTGGTGCCTAGCTGTTTGTTCTCAAGTCGAGCCCGCTGCGGTTCGCTACCGGAAGCTGTGTGTCTTTTAAAGCATTGTATGCGCGCGCGCGAACACACACACACACAGACACACACACACGCCAATTGATCACAAGATGCCGTAGTGTCTTGAGGGCACTAGTTGACCCTTACCAAGGGGTGGGGATTAGGAGTGACATCATTGCCACTGGGATTTCTTTTGGTGGGTGATAGATAGATGTACAGCTCTGTGTATATACTAAAACCATTGAATTGTGCTCCTTGGTGAACTGTATGGTATGTGAATTATATCACAATAAGTAGGTGTGAGAATGGAAAAGAAATGTCTTGTTCACTGTTAAATTCCCAATGGTGGGCGCACAGCCAGCATGTATAAGGCAGAAAATCAATACTTGAATTTAAAAAGAGGGAAGGAGAGAAAGAATATCTTCAACTACTAGTAGAAACCTCATATTTACTGAGATGGAAAATGAGCTGTTGGAATCTCCAAGTTAGAAAACTTTATGAAAGAAAATACATAGAAACCCCATGGGGTGCTCCATAGGTACCCCAGCTTCCATAACAGTACCAGATATGTATATCAGACTTATTTATTAATAAATGTTGATTGTGGTTCTCGATCTAAATTCTGGCTAATAGGAAAAAACCTTCACATAAACTTATCAGTGTTAAATTCAACCTAAAGTCAAATTAATCAAATTAAGTGGGTAAGATCTTTTTTCCCTTTCGTGTGTACCTTGAAGGGCCCCAAGAGCAGCTCAATAGCCTGTGGGTCCAAAAAGGTGAATAAGCTATTTAGTTGGGAAACTTTAAAAGCATCTCGGCCAAGTGGGTGATTGGGGGAAGGCAAGTGGATCTCTGCAAGTTCAAGGCCAGCCTGGTCTACATAGTGAATTCCAGGACAGCCAGGGATTCATAATAGAGAGATGCTATCCCAAAAACAGACAAACAAACAAAACCAGGCATAGTAGCACATAGGTTTGTAATGTCAGTGCTGGGAGGCAGAGACAGACTGATCCCTGGAGCTCACTGGCCAATCAGCCTAGCCTTCTTAACAAGTTCCAGGTCAATGCAAGTGACCTTAATCTCAAAAACAGGGAGGGGGACTGTGACTCACTCCAAAAGGGGCTTCTTGGCCTCTCTGCTGTCTGTTGCACTCTTGCCTTCTCGCTCTCCCTCTCTCCCCATTACCCCCCCCACATGCTCATGGTGGCCTCCTCTACGTCTCTACTCTCTCTCTCCCTTTCTCTGTCTCTACCACCCTCTCAGCTCCCTTCCCCATGCCCCGAATAAACTCTATTCTATACTATATGGTCATGTGGCTGGTCCCTCAGGGGGAAGGGATGCCTCAGCATGGGCCCTCGGAGGCACCCGCTTACCCCACACCTGACTGCACATTCACCAAACATTCCTTCTCTCCTCATCTTTTTTATAAAACACAACAGACTGGAAACATGGCTCAGTGCTTAAGAGCACTGGCTGCTCTTCCAGACGACTCCAGTATAATTTCTAGCACCCATCTCCAGGAGCTCACCTGTAACTCCAGCTTCAAGGGATATGGCACCCTCTTCTGGACTCTGTAGATGCCTATACTCATGCGTACACACACACACACACACACACACACACGCACACGCACACGCACACGCACATGCACACGCACACACTTACACACAACCATTTAGGCTGTTGCTAGAGCAGAAGATGGTACATGCCTGAGATCCCAGAACTTGGAAATTTGAAGCCTACCTGTTTGTTTGTTTTTGTTTTTGTTTTTTGGGTTTTTTTGTGTGTGTTTGTTTTTGTCCAGTCCTGGCTGACTTGGAATGTACTCTGTAGGTCAGACTGGTCTCAAAATCACAGGAAACCTCCAACTTTAGCTTCCTGAGTGCTGGGATCATAACTGGCCAAAATATATATATATATTTTTTCAGATTGTATTTGTGCTACAGTTTATCTCAATAAATACCCAATAAAGAGAATGCAGTTGATGGAGAGCTGTTGTCAAAGCTCAAAACATGAATTCAATACCCAGGATCCACATGGTGGAAGAAGAGAACTGACTCCCCAAAATTGCCCTTCGACCTCCACACCTTAACCATGCCACACACGCACTCACGAATAATAAGTGCAGTAATTTTTAGAGAATGTAGTTAATGTGATATGTTATTTCATGTACATTAAATGCTAAACTTGACACTTACTGTTATACTTATCACTAACTCACAAAAACGGGTCAGGAGCTTAGACAAGTTGTACAAAACATAAATCAGGATGCTGACTTTTAAATCTTTTGATTGTTTTGTTTTTGTTTTTGTTTTGAGACTGACCTCATTGATTTTCTCGGGCTAGCCTGGAACTCTCTAGATGTATAGACCAGGCTAGCCTTGAACTCATAGAGATCTGCTTGCTTTTGTCTTTTAAGTCCTGGGATTAAAGGTATGCACTACCATGCCCACAAACACTGGACTCTTTAAAAATCACATTGATTGATTGATTGATTGATTGGGGAGGAGCTTATATATGCCACAGTGCCCATGTGCAGGTCTGAGGACAACTTTAAGGAGTCAATTCTCTATGTCCACCATGCACAATCCCAGGAATTGAACTGTGGTTGTCAAACTTGGTGGCAAGTTTGCCTTAACCTGCTTACTGTCTCTACAGTCCAAGTACTGAACTTTTAACTCAGTAAAAAAAGTTATAGTAAATTATTGACCAAGAATCTAGCTGAAAGATGACTGCTTGCTGATCCACAAATCTGTTGTTTTCTGGTGAGCAGCTGAATAAAAACATGAGTAAAACAGGTGATCTTGATGACGTTTGGTCAAACAGCCCCCTAAGCTGGGTGTGGTGGGGCACAAACCTCCTTCCCACTGCTTAGGATGCCAAAGCCAGAGAATCACTGAGACCAGGAATTCCCGCTGAGCCTGGGTCCCACAGTGAGAAGGGGGAGAAACGGAAGAGGAGAAGAGTACAGCCATAAAGCTGAAGAGTGTTTTACAAGAAGAAGAAAATGCCTTCGATAAGGCTCATTAGGTGAAAGTACTTGTAGCCTAACAAACTGACCTCTGACCTCAACCTCCAGGTTGTTCTCTGACCCGCTACAGGTGCTCCATGGTACCTACGGGAGTGCACCTGCAGGTACACGTGCACACCAAAGAAACTTATGTTAAAAAAAACATGCTGGTAATTAGAACAGACTTTTTTTTTTTTTTTTTGGTTTTTCAAGATAGAATTTCTGTGTGTAGCTCTAGCTGTCCTGAAATTAGCTTGTTCTCTGTAGACCAGGCTGGCCTCAAACTCACAGAGATCCCCCTGCTTCTGCCTATCAAGTGAGTGCTGGGATCAAAGCATGTGCCACCATCGCCCAGTAGAACAGACTTCTCTAAGGCAGGAAAGTGTACAAATAATGGTTCTTAAAATATCATTCCCAGGATCCCTTCCAGATGATCACAAAAGGGTCGAAAGCTAAAAAGCCATACTTTAGAATTCGCTTTTCAGAGCCAGTGTAGTAACTGATCACAGTGTTCTTATCAAGAAGCTAAGACCAGTAGCAAGGTTAATGATAAACATGCTTAACAAGAAAACAAAATAATCTTTCTGGCAAAATTCCCTTACCAAAAGATACTGTTGGGCATTACACAGAGGTATGTCATAGAACAGAGGATCTCAACCTGTGGGTTGTGATCCCTTAAGTTATGATTCATAACAGTAGCAAAATTAGCTCTAAAGTAGCAATGAAAATAATCTTACGCTTGAGAGTCACCACAACATGAGGGACTGTATTTTAGGGTCACAGCCTTAGAAGGTTGAGTACCACCAATACAGAGAGTCTCATAGCAGTTTCTTGAATTGCTATAGAAAGTGACCCATTGTACCAGACAGAAAATTAGCCAGCAAGCTAGGCCCTTTTTCTTCATTTACATTTACCTGCTAAATTAGGTATCTGTGTCTGCACAAATTGTCCTAAAAACTGAGCAACTCAAGGGACCGGAGAGCCAGTACTTCCTGATCCTGTAGAGGACCTGTGTTTGCAACTTAGCCCACATCAGGAGACTCTCAACTATCTGCAACTCCAGGTCCAAGGGATCTGATCACCTCTGGCCTCTGAGTACACCTGCACAAATGTGGTGAACATTAACTCATGGAGACACACACATATACATAAACAAAATAATAAATGTTTTTAAAACCAACAGCTTAAAATAAAAAACAATTTTTTTTTTTTTTGGTCTCAGAAACTTGGAGCCAGTGCAGTTGGACCGTTCCTGGCTGAAGGACATTAATGAGTGATCCATTTCTGAGCTCTACTCGGATGACTGTAGTTTTCTGTTCTTCCCCTGTTGTTGGACTGAATAATCATTTTCTTATTGACTCTCTAACAAACCAGGCTCCCAGAGTTCCTCACCATGTGGACCTCTCTGTAGGAGAGTTTACAGCAATATGAAGACAGATACAAGCTTTTGGTTTCTTTTGGCTTCATTGGGAGTCTCACAGCTCAAGCTCACCTGAAACTTACCGTTCCACGGAGTCCAGGCTGATCTCAAATTCATGATCCTTCTGCATTTGCCTTCCTAGTGCTGGGCTTACTGGCATATACCATGACACCTGGCCATGCCAGGTTTCTTTATTTCATTTGACATCAATCAGTGGTGTGGTGGGTAGAATTTAGCTACAGTTCTAGTATTCAGGAGGCCCACAAAGGAAGACAGAGGTCAAGGCCAGCTTAGGCTGTATAAGGATTCCTGTCTCTAAGCAATTAAGTAATCTGTATATCAGGTGCTATCCACAGCAAAGCTGTTGGAAAGCTAATGGTCCATTACTCAACTGTGTGACCTCCAAATGGATGATATTTAACCAACTAAGAGTGATGCTCCAGTTTTACTGATCAATCATCTGACACCTGAGTTGACTCCGGTCCGTCTGGTATTTTATGGGATATGGTTTTTGCTTGTAACAACTCCCCAAGCCTCTCCTCTTCTTCTTTTCCTCCTCTCCTTCTCTTCTGCTCCTCTTTCTCTCCTCTTCCTCTTCCTCCTTCTCTTCCTCATCTCCCACTCTTCCTCTTCTTCCTCCTCTTCCTCCTCCTCCTCCTCTTCATCCTCCTCCTCCACCTTAGTTTTTTGAAACATGGAATCTCTTGTAGCCCAGGCTGGCTTTAATTTACAAACCTCCTGCCTGTGCCCTCCCTCAGCCTCACAAGTGTAAGTCCCAGGATCACAGATGTGAAGCACCACAATTAGGATTCCTGTTACTTTTTTAATTTGGAGGGATTTGGGATCCGTTAGGAGTCATTCCCTTTTCTGAATCTGCATCGAACTAGCTTTTTGTGGAGAGATATGGAAGAAATGAGGCTGTTACTGTAAGTGTCAGAGCTTACTTATTGGGTCAAGATCACCTGATATGGCCAGTGAGAAATGATTCTTGAGCAGGCACAGGTTGGAGGGGTCACAGCAAGACTGAGGCAGTGGCAAGTTTATTGCAAGTAATCAGACTTTTTATATTCTTTTATACAAAGACTTTTCATATACAGAAACAGAATATGATGATGGTTGCTAGGATTAGTACAATGGTAGTTGACAGAATACTGTGATGTTTGCAAGCTATCCAGAGTATACAAGATGAATGTCTAAGACCAATTGTGTTGTCAAACATCTGTACGCTTCATTGACTTCTAAGAAACACAGAGAAAACACAGAGCAGCCTGAATGCTTCACTGCCTGAGGGAGTGCCTCTCTTTCTCAGGAACTGAAAGGCACATAGTGCCCCAGGAGCCGTGGACTCTAATCTGAAAACCCTATGAGTCTCTTAAACTAGAGCAGGCCAACTGCATGGTTCCCTCCATGTTACTGCATGATTTGGGTCTTTTGTCTTCATTATTTCGGTTCAGAGGAGGGTCTCAATATGTAGTCCAGGTTGACCTTGAAATCCTGTTCTTAAACAATCCTGCCTACCTCAGCTTCTCTAGTAGCAGGGGCTACAGGCACGTGTGGCCACTCCCAGGACATGGTTAGGTTTGTCTCCATAGTCATTCTGATTTAACTAAGGACTAATGAGTCTCGTGAGATATGGAACTTGGAATGCAAAAACTGGGAGCATTCTGTGCAAATCAGGTGGTAACAGTTAGGGACAAAAAGAAATAGACTGTGGTTCTCAACCTATTATTTGTTAAAAGCATGGTATATGGAGCTGTGCGTGGCAGTTTGGGAGGCAGAAGCAGGCATATTTCTTAGTTTGAGGTCAGCCTGGTCTACAAAGTGAGTTTTAGTATAGCCAGCCAGGACTACACAGAGGAACCATGTCTCTAAAATAAAATACAAAACAAAACAAAACAAACAAAATGAAACAGCATGGTAGGTATTTTCATCTGTCCCCAGTCTTCACTGTGGACTTGACTGGATGTGGAATCACCTCTGGGCATGTCTCTCAAGATATTTCTAGAGTGCTGAAACTAAAGGCATGTACCACCACCACCACCGGGCAGCAAATATTTCTTATAAAATGTTTATCCCGGGGCTTTATTGGTCTATAAGTCACATATAGTAAAATGCATGACTAGTGTGTGTGTCCATTTGCCCATAATCTACATCCTTCTTTAGCTTTAGTTTTCTTTAACTTGTTCTTTTATTTTTAAAATTGTATTTATTAAATATTTATTTTTATGTATATGAGCGTTTGCCTTCATGTATGTAAGTGTACTACGTTGTGTCTGGTGCTTGTGGAAGTCAGAAGGCAGTGTTGAATCCCATGAAGCTGGAGTTACAGCAGTTGTGAGCTGCCATGTGCATGCTAGGGCCCAAACCCAAGTCCCTTGCAGGAGTAGTAAGTGCTCTTAGCTGTTGTACCATCTCTCTGGACTTTCTTTCTTTCTTTCTATGTATATTCATGTGAGTACACGTGTGTGTTGGGGTTGTTGAGACTTCAGATTGCCATCAGGTATCTTCCTCAATAACTTCTTATTTTTCAGGCAGATTTCTCTTGCTGAACATGGAGCTCACTGATTATCTAGACCAATGACCCACAGGGAGCCCCCTGTCTTTGTCTCCCCAACTCTGGGGTTATAGCTTCACCATATTCAACTTTTTGCATGGACACTGGGGATCTGAACTCTGCTCAATTTTGTGTGCCAAGTACTTTATCCGCTGATCCATTTGTCTTCCAAGACCACATCCTTAGCTTTTTACTGAGAATTGAACTCAGATCCTCAGGCTTAAGCAGCAGGTACTGGGCCATCTCTCTAGCCTTTTAACAGTTTTAAGCACAAGTGCTAATGCTTCTTAGGAAAAGAACAATATACCCCCAACTGTGGGCATGGATGTGCACCACCACTACCCAGCCCTATTTAAACATTCTTTTTTTTTTTTAAGGGATTTAAAAAAATACTTATCTTATGTATATGAATATGCTGCTGCTGTCTTCAGACACACCAGAACAGGGCGCCAAATTCCACTAAAGATGGTTGTGAGCCACCATGTGGTTGCTGGGAATTGAACTCAAGTCTCTGGAAGAGCAGTCAGTGCCCTTAACCACTGAGCCAATTCTCCAGTCCTATTTTAACATTCTTATTTGAAATATTTCTATAGAAAAGGAATATTGTCTCTATATAGTCAATCTTCACAGCAATTTTTTAATTGTGCTGGAATTTTATTTTAATCTTTAAACATTTTGTATGTGTCTGTATATGGTGTGTGGGGAGACACATGCTACGCATGCCAAGGACATGGAGTCAGAAGACAACTTTTCTGAGTGACTTCTTTCCTTTTACCTTTAGTAGATGTCTTTCTTATGGTTTCCATTGCTGTGAAGAGATATGACCAAGGAAATTCTTATAAAGGACAACATTTAATTGGAGCTGGCTTACAGTTTCAGAGGTTCAGTCCATTATCATCACAGTAGGAAGCATGGCAGCATGCAGGCAGACATAATGCTGTAGAAGGAGCTGAGAGTTCTGCACCTTGATCTGAAGGCATCCAGGAGAGACTGTCATCCCCATGCAGCTAGGAGGAAGCTCTCTTTGCCCACCCCCACAGTAACACACTGTTTCCAACAAGGCCATACCTACTACAAGGCCACACCCCCTAATAGTGCCACTCCCTGGGCCAAGCATATTCAAACCACCACATTCCACTCCCTGGCCCCATAGGCTTGTTCAAACATGAGTCTATGGAGGCCATCCCTAGCCATAGCAAAATGAGAAATACATTTAACTGTAATCAATTTAACTTATGTGATTTAACCAGTCACTTAACTGTAATCCCCTACAAAATCAAAATCAAAAAGCAGATCACATACTTTCAACATCACAGGATATACATTACCATTTTAAAACGTCATAATGAGGAAATACTGGTCCAAAGCAAGACCAAAAACCAGCTGGACAAACTCCAAATTCTACATCTCCATGTCTGATGTCCAACTCCTTTCAGCTTTGATGACTGCAACACATGTCTTTCTCTTGGGCTGGTTCCCCTCCCTGATAGCAGCATTTCTTGGCAGGTATCCCATGGGTCTGGCATCTTTAAAACCTTGGAGTACCAGGGACTGGGGTATTGCTGTGATAGGTCTGGCCATGCTTTTGTTTGGAGAAATGTGAATTTGGGGACTTTGGAAAGCAGTGGAATGCTTTAAGTGGGACTCAATGGGCCATCCTGGTAGGAATATGGGAGACATTGTTGCTGAGGGTGATTTGAACTGTGAGGCCCTAGCTCAAGATGTTTCCGAGAAGAATTTTAGTATATGGCCTAGAGAGCATTCTTTTTGATGTAATAGTTTGGTGAAGAATGTGGCTGCTTTTTGCCCTTGTCTAAAAAAGTCTACCTGAGGCTAAGGTAAACAGATTTTGATTAATTGCATTGACAAAAGATGCCTCAGAAAAGCCTAGCTTAGACTTTGTCCTCTGGTTCACTCTCATGAAGAACATTTTGTTCAAGCATAGCTAAGCTTAGAAAAGGAAAATATAAAATGTTCAAGTAATAAAAGGGGACTGGGAAGTGCAATGAAGCTAAATCCTGTGCTCAAGGATATTAAAGGAATTAGGGGAGTGGTGACCTTAGGGTAAGATCCCACCCAGCTAAACTCACGCTTTTACAGTTGTATGAGGGAGAATTACCTCTGTTAGGTGTTATGATATTTTTATGGCTTGGTTGGTTCCCCCTACCCCCTTTTGGACAAAGGGAGATTTGATTGTGTGTCAAATTGATAAGGGGCCATGTTCTAGCCCCAGCAAGCAGCAAAACTTGGCAGCTTCAGCCATGTTCTTTAGAGTCAAGAAAAGAAGAGATTACCAGGACAGTTGATGTTGGTTAGCTGCAGTTAAGAAATTAGTGATTAAGAAGAGACCAACATCACTTAAGTGAAATCTTCTGGGAAACATTTTTCTGAGAGCACAAAGAAGCTGTGGTCTAGAGATAGCCAAGGTTGTACTTTGTGCTGCAGTTGGACTTTGTAATGTGTAAGTCACCCAGGTGGTACTGGTTTTAAAGACATGAAGGGGTCATGGACAGCAGTTGAGGCTTGGCACTGTGAGAAGCCAGAAAAGACCACTGTTGAAGGTACAGCCTCGGTTGCAGTTGACAGCCCAGGATTGAAGGGTCATGCAAAGAAGCTGAGGCTTGGCACCATGAAGAGAGCCTATGAGAAGCTATTGGTGAAGCCTAGTTGCAGCAGAAGACTTCAGCAAACTGGAGACGCCAGCACCATGGGATGACCACCATAGTAGGTTTCAGTTAAACTCAGGTTGCCAGGCTTGCATGGCAGTCATCTTTATCTGCTATGATAGAATTTTTCACTGTCAGCAGGAGAGAGACTTCACCCAGGATTCCCTTCCTTTTCATGTTCCTTCATTCTGTCCTGCCTCAGAAAGATGTGGAAAAGCTGACCTTACAGTGCAGTGGTAGATACAGGGTCCCCTATAAAGATAAATTAGATGGCCAGGAGGTGGTGGAGCGCACCTTTAACACCAGCACTTGGGAAGCAGAGGCATGTGTACCTCTGTGAATTCAAGGCCAGCCTGGTCTATAGGAATCCAACACTACACAGAGAAACCTTGTCCTTCCCTGCTGGTTGGAGTGCAAACCTGTACAACCACTCTGGAATCAATTTGGTGATTTCTCAGATTTTTCTCAATTTTCAGAACGAGTCTCAAAATTGGGACTCATTCTACCTCAAGACCCAGCTATACCACTCCTGGGCAAATACCCAAAAGATGCTCCACCATTGCACAAGGACACTCGCTCAGCAGTGTTTATAGCAGCTTTATTTGTAATAGCCAGAAATTAGAAGCAACCCAAATATCCCGCAACTGAAGAATGGATAAAGAAAACACAATGGAGTACTACTCAGCCATTAAAAACAAGGACATCATGAATTTCTCAGGCAAATGGGTGGAACTACAAAATATCCAAAATATCATCCTGAGTGAGGTAACTCAGACCCAGAAAGACATGCATGGTATGTACTCACTTATAAGTGCGTATTAGCCATTGTCTTGGTTTGGGTTTTACTGCTATGAACAGATACCATGACCAAGGCAACTCTTATAAGGATAACATTTAATTGGGGCTGGCTTACAGGTTCAGAGGTTCAGTCCATTATCATCAAGGCAGAAGCATGGCAGCGTCCAGGCAGTTGTGGGGCTGGAGGAGCTGAGAGATCTTTATCCAAAGGCAGACAGGAGAAGACTGACTTCCAGGGAACTAGGATAAGAGTAATAAAGCCCACACTCACAGTGACACACTTCCTCCAATGAAACCACACCTAATCCAACAAGGCCACACCTCCTAATAGTGCCACTCCCTGGGCCAAGCCTATTCAAACCACCACAGCCATAAAGTACAAGATAACCACACTATAATCAACAGACCTAAAGAAGCCAAATAACAAGGAGGACCTCAGGAAGGATGTTGAATCTTTCTCAGAAGGGGAAACAAAATATCAGAGGTTGATGGAAGGAGGGAACTGGGTGGAAGAGGGGATGGAAGGGAAGAGGGGTAGATCATATGAAAGGGGGGGGAAGGAAATTGGCCATGGGGGGCAATCTCTAAGCTGTGGCAGAGACCTGGGCTGGGAGGAGGCCCCAGAGGTCTACAGGGGCAACGCTAGCTGAGACTCCTAGCTGTGGGGGATTATGGATCTGAAGTGGTCACTTCCTGTAGCCAGGCAGGACTCCCAGTGGAGGGATAAGAACAGCAACCCACGGGCAAAAATCTTTGATCCAAAATGTGTCCTGCCTACAAGATGTGCAAGGACAAAGGTAGAGCAGGGATAGAGGGAATAGCCAATCAGTGACTGCGCCAAATTGAGACCCATCCCATGGGCAAGAACCAATCCCTGGCACCATTAATGATACTCTGTTATGCTTGCAATCAGGAGCCTAGCATAGCTGTCCTCTGGGAGGTTCCACTCAGCAGCCAATGGAATGAGATGCGGAGACCCACAGCCAAACGGTAGATGGAGCTCAGGGAGTCTTATGGAAGAGTTGGAAGGATTGAGGGACCCGAAGAGGACAAGGACTCCACAGGAAGACCGACAGTCAATGAACCTGGACGGTTGAGATTCCCAGAGACTGAACCATCAACCAAAGAGTGAGCACTGGACCTATGACCCCCGCACATATGTAGCCGATCAGCAGCTTGGTTTTCAAGTGGGTCCCCCCAACAACTGGAATCCGGGCTGTCCCTGAACCTGTTGCCTACCTGTCTGTGAATCTCTCGTGACCCTAAATAGACAGGCTTGTCTGGCCTCAGTGGGAGAGGATGCGCCTAGTCCCTCGGGGACTTGATTGCAGGGTGGGAGGGTGTTGTTAATGTGTGTGGGTAGCACCCAGGGGGGTTCCCCTAAAGAGAAGAGGAAGGTAGAATTCGGGGACTAGCATGAGAGTGTACTAGGAGGAGGGGGGCTGATATCGGGATGTAAAATGAATAAATAAAAAAGACTTAATAAAAAACATTATTATTATTATTATTATTATTATTATTATTATTATTATTTAGATGATTGGGTGACTTAAAAAAAAGGTACAAAGCCCAAATAATTACCTTTTTCAAATGTGGGATTCTGACATGCTCTTTTCCTCACTGACTGAGATGCCAATTTTCTCAGCGAATGATGCTTTTGGACCCTGTTAGTCATAATGGTATTTTTTTTGTAGGTAGCCTACTGCTTGCCTGAAGGTTAAGTCTAACTCTCACTTGGCTTTGAATCACAGATTACCTTGAGGCAATCAGTTATCTTGCTTTTTTTTTCTTAAAGTATATTTTTATTTGCTTTTTGAAATGTTTTGTACATGTATACGTGTATTTTGATCATATCCATCCCTACTACCTCCATCCAACTCCTCCTGAAATCAACCCCGACCCCAGGACATTTATCTCTGTTTTTTATATCCCCATTTTCTAGTGTGTAAAGTAGGGATAAAAATGAACTCATTGAGCAAGATGGTGGTGGCACACTCCTTTAATCCCAGCACTTAGGAGGCAGAGGCAGACAGATCTGTGAGTTGGAGGCCAGCCTGGTCTACAGAGTGAGTTCCAGGACAGCCAGGGCTACACAGAGAAACCCTGTCTCGAAAAACAAAACAAACCCTGTTTCGAAAAACAAAACAAAACAAAACAAAACAAAAAACCACCAACAAAAAGAACTACTGGTAGGGCTTGGTGGCTCAGCTCCATTATTCCAACACTTGGGAAAATCTACATACAGTCCAGGGAAGATTATAAACAGAGACCTGGTCTCTGAGAAAATTAAACAATGCAACTCCCCCTCCCTGCTGCTATTAAAATAACTGTGAGCTTTAACAGTTCAAGGATAGAATACATGCTTGGCATGCTTAGAACCCCAGATTCCATCCCAGAATAAATACATAATAAACGAGTAAGTAATACATAAATGTGGGGCTGGAAAGATGACTCAGACATCCACTTGCTGCTCCATCATGAGAACAGGAGTTCAGATCTCAGCACCTACGTCAGACAACTCACAAAGCTCCAAAGAGACAGCCCTCTCTTCTGGCTTATGTGTACACATGGGTGCACACACACATAAAAACAAAATACATCTTTAAAAATTACCAACATAGATATATGCACATAACTATAATCTTGCCAGTGTCTCCTTGGCCTTCCCAATGAAGGAGTAGGACTAAGTTCCTTTACAGTTGAGAGAAAGAAGCAGCTGTGGCATTTCATAGCACTCTGATACATAGACCAGACCAGACTGAAAATGACTGCTCCAGCAATGTCTCCTAAAAGGATCTCCTGGACTTTCTGGGGAGAGCCGACCTCCTTAAGGTCAAGCCAGGGGTTTCCAGAGACAAAACCACTTGGGGGACTATGAAACCAGAGATGATATAAAAGCAGCTTTGTATAGCATGTGGTGTCAGCAAGATAGCTCATTCCCTCAAATCAAAGACACTTTCTATTCAGAGGGATTACTGGAGTCACTCAGATCTTCCTGGAAGATTTTTGAAGAGCTTTCTTTAAAAAGTCTCAGACAGCTGCAAAGGCAGCTGGGATAAGGAAGCAACTGGCTTCTGGATTGGCATGTGTATGTGTATGGTAATGGAAGGGTCAGGGTCACACCAGTCTCTTGCTGGTCCATACTGCTTGTTGGAGAAAGAAAGTCACCTGAGTTCTCTGTGTGAGTGAGGAAGGTCTACAGGTAGAGTAGAGGCCAAGGATACAGAACACTCCCCCCACCCCTTGGGGGCTGGAGAGATGGCTCAGCGGTTAAGAGCACTGACCCTTCTGCCAGAGGTCCTTAGTTCAATTCCCAGCAACCACATGGTGTCTCACAACCATCTGTACTGTGGATCTGATGCCCTCTTCTGGTGTGTCTGAAGACAGCGACAGTGTGCTCATAAATAAGGTAAAATAAAAAAGAGATTTTAAAACAAAACAAAACAAACAAAAAAACACTTCTCCCTCTCTGCTCCATTTAACTGAGGCCCAGATCTCCTTTTGAGCCCTTGGATCTAGCTCCTGTAGGAACTGATTGCTTTTTTGAGTCACCACCAGAAATATGACTAGGAAGTCTGGTTATGAATTTTATTTTTTAAATGTTTTATTTAAACACATTTTTTGTTTTTGTTTCTGTTTTGGTTTTGGCTTTTCGAGGTGAGTTTCTCTGGGGAGACCTGGCTGTCCTGGAACTCACTCTGTAGACCAGGCTGGCCTTGAATTTAGAGATCCACCTGCCTCTGCCTCCAGAGGGCTGGGATTAAAGGCATGCGCCACCACTGCCCACCTAATTATGAATTTTTTCTTTCTTTCTTATTTATTTATTTTATTTTATGTATGTGAGTACACTGTTGCTGTCTTCAGACACACCAGGAAAGGGCATCAGATCTCATTACAGATGGTTGTGAGCCACCATGTGGTTGCTGGGAATTGAACTTAGGACCTCTGGAAGAACAGCCAGTACTCTCCCTCACCCACCCCACCCCCACGCCCGAGACTGGGTTTCTCTGTATAGCCCTGGCTGTCCTGGAACTCACTCTGTAGACCAGGCTGGCCTCGAACTCAGAAATCCACCCTCCTCTGCCTCCCAAGTGCTGGGATTAAAGGTGTGCACCACCACTGCCCGGCTAGTTATGAGTTTCTTAACGCAACCATATTCAAGGATCATTAGCAATCATGAAGCCTCATGAGCTTTACCCATTTCACATTAGCAAGTGTATTGTTCATGTCACACTTAGGCAGTCAAGCTAGTGAGACTTCATAGGTGTAGCTTCTGACACAGTCTTACAACAAACTTCCTGATCTCCTGGCGCTTATCTTCTTTCCCCCCTCTTTCACAGTGATCCTCGATCCTTAGGTGCAGAAGTTGTGATGTAGATGTATCTGTTGGGACTGGGCTCCACGGCTCTGCATTGTGATCAGCTATAGTTTTCTGTAATGGTCCTTGTCTATTACAAAGAGAAGTGAGGGGTGAAGACTATGCTTACCTGTGGTTATAAGGACAAATGCTTAGAAATGGTTAGAGATTAGGCTGTTTTAGTAAAGTGGTGGTTGTAGGTTGTCTAAGATACAAGACTTCACTAACCCTGGGTAGCTGGCTAGGTTTCCAGTAGCAGTTGTGATTTCCCTCTTGTTGAGTGGGTCATATGTCCAGTTAGAGAGCTGTTGGTTACCACTCAGGTATGTGTGCCACTACTTCATTCTTACTGTGACTGTCCCATGGTGGTCACTGTTGTGGGTCATGGGTATTGTAACTGTTACTGTCCCATGGTGGTCACTGTTGAGGTTCATGGGTATTGTAACTGTTACTGTCCCATGGTGGTCACTGTTGAAGGTCGTGGGGATGGTAACTGTGACTGTCCCATGGTGGTCACTGTTGTGGGTCATGGGGATGGTAACTGGATAGAACTGTTAATTGCTTCCCTCCTTTGGAAGCTTCATGGTACATTCTGGTACCATGAAAGTTAGTTCTAAGGGAGGAGGCTTTCAGGTCAAATCCTGCTTTGGGCCTCAGGGCTCTGTGTCCTGGAGTGGAAACTTTTGGTTTCTTTGGAAAGTCAGTTATGTCAAATGATGTTTTGTTGGGGCGCACAGGTGAGAGGACGTTTTGCTAAAGCAGACATGGGAAAAGATCCATGATATTTAGAAGGAATATAAATATAACCCAACAGATACTTGACAATGCTTGATGGTATTGGTATACCTTACCATTCTTTACTGGCCATGACTTTACTTGTCATGACTTCATAGAGAGAAACACACCAAAAAACTTCTGGTGGTGTTCTGGTGGCTACTTGCTGCTTCCTCAGACTCGGGCCAATTGACAAATGAGTGGAAGTTCCTGGATACATCAGCTGATACAGAAGCCCATGGTGTTTGAGGCAAGATCCATAGGAGGACACATGATGCTTGGAGGAAATATAACTAGGACTCAATGGAGAGAGGCAAGGGGCTTACATGACTAGCTTTACAGTTCCCATCGTAGTCTTCGCTGATCTTCACTTCATTGAAAGACATGGTAGAGAACTTCTCCTGGTGTCCCTACTGGTCTTGCTTGCTCCTGCTGACTCTCCGATTTGGCAGAGGCCTGGCTGTTTCTGCTGGATCATGCTACCACTGCTGATTCGTGTTTGCTATCCTGACACTACTGAACTGGACTGCTGGAATGGAGATTGGAATCATCCCAAAGAACTACTTGTAAACAGCATACAGCAGAGCCTCTCAGCTTCTTCTGGACTGACCTGTGGTGGCTGATTCATGATGGTGTTTGCAAGTGGATCGAGCTGCTGCTGCTGCTAATTCATATGAACTGAACTGCTGATATCCTGACAACACAGATTAGATTTGCTCCAAAGAACTATTTCTAAACAGGTCCACATCCTCCTTTGCTTTACCAACCTTTCCTTTCCACTACCTCTGGTGGGTGATGGGCTAGAAGGGAGGTTGAAGCATTTAATAACCCTTATTAAAAGTAGGTATTAAAAAAAAATCTAAGCCTACAGTGTCCAAAGTGCATGGTGTCTTCAGAAATGGGGACTTACTGTTCTATCTCTGGGCTTTACCTACTCCCACCCTCCGAAAACACACACCAAAATCTCATAAAAAAAATACATCTGAGAACTTGGATTATTCAACAATCTTTGTGGAATTTTTATAGAATGCTTATAAATGTGAGAATTGTCTATGTGCCTCTCTGAGATAGGGTCTTACTCTGTAGACCAGGCAGGCTTGGTAATTCTTGGTGAATTCTTGATAGTTCTCCTGCCTCCATTTTCCAAATGCTAGGATTATAGACATGTGCCCCCATGCTTGGTCTTGTTTGATAATGCTTAACTTCTCACTAGGCCATCTTTTCTTTTTTTTGGACTTTTACTTTTTTTAAAAGATTTACTTATTTATACATATGAATACACCACCATTGCTCTCTTCAGACACACCAGAAGAGGGCGTCTGATCCCATTACAAATGGTTGTGTGCCACTATGTGGTTGCTGGGAATTGAACTCAGGACCTTTAGAAGAGCAGTAGGTGCTCTTAACCACTGAGCCATCTCTCCAGCCCAGGACTTTAAAATTTTTATTTTGTTTTGTGTATATGAATGTTTTGCCTGAAGAGTTTATGTGACTCTGTGAGTATCGGTTGGAGGCCTTGAAATTGTTTGTTTTGTTTTAAAAATAGATTCTCATGTGGCCCAGGCTGGTTACAAATTCTCTATATAGATGAGGCTGGCCTTAATCTCCTGATCCTTCTTCCTCCTAAGTGCTGGATCTCTGCCATTGACCATTGTGTTTGGTTTTCTTTGGGTTTTAATTATCCGTCCTGTCTTTCTCACTAAGACAGGGTGTCACTCTTCGGCCTTGGCTTCCCTTGAACTCACAGAGGTCTGCCTCCTGAATACTACTATTCAAGGTGTGCCCCACCACGTCTGACAAGTATAAGGCCCTTAAGACTTACTCAAGTATTTTATTGTTTGTTTCTTAGGATTGCCCAACTCCTCACAGATTCCCCCGACTCCTACACATATAACGCCCCCCAAAGTTTCCCTGTGTAGCTCTGACTGTTCTGGAACTCACTCTATGGGCCACGTTTGCCTAGAACTCACAGAGAAATGCTTGCCTCTTCTTCTGGTGTGCTGGGACAGAAGGCCTGCCTCACTGCCACCTGGCAGGATTACCAAAACTCTAAATGGCTACTAAAATAGATACTTGAACTCAAAATAACAGCTTTCAGTTTCAGTTGTTAATGAATTGACCTTTAGAGAAGAGCCTAGAAGCTTGGTGATTTCTTAGCCATCAGCCTAGTATAACTGTGCAGTGGACGGCAGGTGGTACACTACAGAATATACACTACTTCCCTTGCCTTCCCCGCCCCAGCACTAAGGAGTCATTTTAGGGCTGTGGGTTTGGTAGGCAATTCCTCTTCCCCTGAGCTACACTTTTCTATTTTCCTATTGTTTTAAGATGGGAGTCTCCCTAAATTGTCTAGGTTATCTCAAACTTAGGATCCTTCTTCTCAGCTTCTAGAGCAGCTGGGATCAGAGGGATGTGCCACCATGCTTGCTTGTGACTCCTTCTTTTGTTTCTTTGTTTGTTGCTGTTCTCCTCTTCCTCCTTCTCCTTCTCTGCATCCTCCTCCAGTGATTTTTGAAACAGGGTCTCACTGTATAGTTCAGGCTGTCCTGGAACTCCCTTTGTAGACCAGGCTAGCCTCAAACTCACAGAGATGCTCCTGCCTCTGCCTCCTGAGTGCTGAGATAAAGGCATTCACCTCCACCACCCGGCTACTTGCTACTTCTTTTTTATTTAATTGAAAATTAATTTGGTATTTACCTAAGATTAGGAAAATCTTTATTAGAGGGGTGGTGTCAATGTCCTTAAATGTCAGAGAGCAAGCACTAGTAGCAGTCCCCTGGTACATCACAAGGAAATCATGTGTGGGGTTTTGTTTTGAGCTGTACTATTCACCCACAGTTGCAATCACTGTCTGTCCATTGAAACTGGGAAATCCAGAAGACTTTATAGAGCTTAAAGGATGTCCTTTAATATCTTGCATATTTATACCATTCTCTCTGTGGACTTAAAACCGTTATTCATTCTCGTAAGCAGATGTGACTATTGAGGAAGAGAAGTGTAGCTCTTCCTCAGTGGGTTGTCTTCGAGGAGAACAGAGTCTAAACACGGGTATTTACAGGGACAGGAACTGCCTGGAAAACAGTGCTCTGGTGTTTTTCTGTTGCTGTAATAAAATACCCTGAAGGGAAAGCAATGTAGGATAAGGAAGACTTCGTTTGTCTTACAGCTCCAGGTTCCAGGGCTCATCATTAGGAAGACAAGGCAAGGGGCTGGAGAGGTGGCTCAGTGGTTAAGAGCACTGACTGCTCTTCCAGAGGTCCTGAGTTCAATTCCCAGCAATCACATGGTGACTCACAGCCATGGGATCCAATGCCCTCTTCTGGTGTGTCTGAAGACTGTGACAGTGTACTTACATTAAATACAGTGTACTCACAATAAATAAATAAGTGTACTCACATTAAATAAATAAATAAATAAATAAATAAGAAGGCAAGGTAAGAACTTGAACAGCTAATCATACTACACCCACAGCCAAGAACAAAGAGAATTAAATGTATCCATGCTACCTGCTTGCTCACTCTCAGTCAGGCTCCTCATCTTTTCTACAGCCCAGAATCCAACGCCCAGGGAATGGTACCGCCCACAATGGTCTGGGTCAATTAACCATCAAGACCATCTTCCACAGATTCTTCCACACACCTATTTGATCTAGGTAAATCCCTCACCTGGGTGATTCTAGATGGTAGCAAGATGCCAGCTACAGCTAACCATCACGCATGGGTTAACTGGAAACCAGTGTGGTTGGTGAAAAGTCATTAATAACAAACATGGAATGAAAGATTTATGATAGGAATAATCTTGTATATTGTGGGAGAAGCTGCACACATGGGAGTCTAAAAGAAGTTAGAGAGTCAGAATTGTCATTACTGGGCTCAGTGGCCCCATCTGTAATCTCATCATTCTGCAGCAGGGGGATTACCATGTTCAAGAACAGGCTGGGCTTCAAAATGAGACCCTGTCTTAGGGTCACCAACTAGCTCTTCTGAACCGCTGGTGTGGACAGGTGGGTAAGTCCGGGCTTCCAGGAAATCTGAGTATGTATGTGCCTGCTGGGGAAGGCCTCAAAGGAGAGTAGGGGAAGCTTTTCTAATCTGTGTTAGCCAGAAGAGGTAAACAGAGAGCTGCAGAAAACAAGGACAACCTGGATTCTGGAAGTGCCTCACAGTGTGCTTACTCCCTGTAACCACTGTGACCTTCAGACAAGATCAGAGCTTCCCTTCCACCTCCCAGAGATTGGCAAAATGCCCTTTGAGGGCAGATTTAACTCAGAATCATACAGCAAAGAGGACTTGGGAAGCTGGATTGATTTACCCAAATTAACAGAGCACAAAGCTATTGTAGCCTGACCTTTGTTACCTCGGGAGCTAGCCACACCTGTTTTGCTCATATCTCCCCCCCCATGAAAAGGAAAGCAGTTACATTTCTAATAGAATGTAGCCTTTGTTTCTGTAATTGATTACATGGTCATAACTGCCCAGAGTAACCCTTCAATTGGTGGTCCTCTCCCCTCAGCTTCCCAGTGCAGGGATGACAGGTGTGTGGAATGCTCAGTGTTTCATTGGGCTTCATAACATTCTTTTAGAGTTTGACCTGAACAACGAGGAACGTACTAGTCTGGTCACTTCTTAGAAAGGGCAGTTCAATTCTATGGTTGTTCTTGTACATATGTCACCTATTCTTCCTAACAGCTTGATGTGGCCAAATGGAATGAGGTTGGATAACTTATTTCTGCCAATACCAGACAGATAAAATGGCTTTTTTGTTGTTGTTGATAATTCATGTTCATAAGCATTCACATGTAGGGGAAAGCAGCAGGAAGTAGAAGCTGTATGTTTGACTTTTGAGTACAACCTCTTGTCAGGAAAGGAAGAAGAGGAATGAAAGAATAAGATAGACTGACACTGCTCAGACAGGATGTTTGTTTAGCATGGTGTGCTCTTGTCTACATTGTGCCCCAGACTGACTTACTAGTTCTTTTAAGGAACTAGCAGCTCCACAGCACACTTCAAGGGACTTTACCCTCTCTGTATGTGCTGGTTACTGTCACTTGTCAGATTGACTGAATGTAGTCCTACCTGAGGGGATGCCTGTGGGGGATTATCTTGACTGAGTTAAGTGATGTGAAAACAAACTTGTTAATGATGGGTGGGCCCATTCCCTAGCCAGAAGATCATATACTACACGAAATGGAGAGAGCCTACTGAATATTTGCAAGCATTTTATTGTCTCTGTTTCCTGGCTGTGGATGGACTATAACCAGCTATTTCAGGCTCCTGCTGTTTTGACTTCCCCACAGTGAAGAACTGGTTATTTGAATTGTGAGCACTAATAAACCTTTCCCTTTATACTTTAAGTTGCTTTTGTCATTCCATCACAATCAGGAAAAGAAACTTAAACCCTCTCCTCAAACGAAGATGACCTTGAGTAGCTGAATCTCAGAGTAAGCTGCTGTGGTCAGTGTGGTGTGGAGTGTCTAAGGGAAGGGGAGGACCAATGTAAGTGGCAGAGTAACTTCTTACACAAACATAAATCTTCAGTCTTTGAAACAGTTTTCTCTTTTTTTTAAACTTTATTATATGTGTATGAGTGTTTTGCCTGCATGTCTGTATGAATGTGCATGTACATGTGTCTGGTGCTACAGAGGCCAGAAGAGGGCATCTGATATCAAGAACCTGGAATTAGAGATAGTTGTGAGCCACCATGTGGTGCTAGGAAGAAAACCCTTGTCCTCTGGAAGAATAGCAAATGCTCTTACCCACTGAGCCTTTTCTCCAGCCTCAAACCTTAAATCTTTGGTGTTACAAATTATTCTTTTTTCTTTTAGTTTTTTTTTTGAGACAGGGTTTCCCTGTGTCACTCTGGCTGTCCTAGAACTTACTCTCTATACTAGGCCTGGCTCAAACCCAAAGATCCACCTGCCTCTGCCTCCCAAGTGCTGGGAGTAAAGGTGCAAACAACCAGACCAGACTAGTTCTTGACTCTGAGTGACAAACAGGACCCTGATAATGTCTCATGGTAAGAAGAAGATTTTCTGACTTTAAAATGAATGAGTTCTAGGCCAGCCTGGTCTACAGAGCGAGTTTCAGGACAGGCAGGACTATATACAACCAACCAATAAACAAACAAACAAAAGAAAAAGAAGAAAGAGAAACAGGTATATGGTGGTGATTAATGCTAAATATTCCATATTTATTAAGAAAGACCAACAGTAGACAAGTACAAGAGAGGTTGGAAAGCAGAGAGATTGTTTTAGCAAACAGAATTCAGGAAGATGCTTTGAGAGGAAGTCCCTTTTAGGATGTTGGTTTAAGTTTTACTTTAAAGAATGTCGAAACAAAACAATGGTCATATTGTGGTGTCAAATGCCTACAGAGGCAGCACTTGGGAGGTGGAGGCAGAGGATCTGGAGTTCAAGGGTAGCTTCAGCTACTTAGTGGGCTACATTAGATACTACTTTAAGAAAAAAGTCTCGGGACTTCAGCAACTGGAGTGGTACTACTTGAAACTTTTGGGTTGTTTGTTTGTTTGTTTGTTTTGAGACAAGGGCTCACACTTTAAGTCAGGTACTCTTAGAATCCTCCATGTAGGGCAGATTGCCTCAAATTCATATGGTACTGACTGGAATTGTAGATTGGGATCATAGCCTGCGATACCATGCTGGTTATTTCAAACTTAACATTACCCCTCACATTTATTTATTTTGTTTAGTTTGATGGTATGGTACTTTTTTATTTTCTTCCTTAGCTATTATTATTATTATTATTATTATTATTATTATTATTATTATTATTA